>CM073467.1:45912500-46160000 GCA_037074535.1 Gleditsia sinensis
TTGCTGATACTTTTCTTTTTTTTCTGCATTATTCTTATGAGGCAATACTGGAAAGAGATTATTCTGATTGTTGAATTTCCCAGTAATACTATCTTTATCTTTTCTTCTGTCTTTATTCTTTTGCTGATACTTTTCATTTTTTTCTGCATTATTCTTATGAGGCAATACTGGAAAGAGATTATCCTGATTGTTGAATTTCCCAGTAATACTATCTTTATCTTTTCTTCTGTCTTTGTTGAACTATCATAATTGCTTCTTGAATTACAATAGAGTAGAAGGTTCTATCAGAATGTAACAGTTATAAGTGTCTTTTATAGAGAGGAGACATTGTATCTTCTGACTACCGGTGCCAGTGCTGGTATTTTCTATATTATAGTTTCCATTGAGCTTCTCTAAAGTATGGAAGATGAAACATATATTCTTCAGTTGAAATTGAGCAAGGTATACCCAATTTGTGGGCTTGCGCTCTCATTGCATTCAAGATATGGCTTTACTAGTCAAAGTCATGCTTATTTTTTGTAAAAGAACTTGATTGCCTGTGCATCAAAGATACAATTTGGAATCACTATTGTAATTTGTAAATAAGTGCCAAAAACAGGAAAACAACTAAATTACGTGAGAAAGCCCTGAATTTGTTTCCATGAGATGCACAAATTTCACTATAGAATTTATAATTATAGATATCAAAGTAATTTGTGCTATAAAATCTTCTGCTTCTATGCGCAGGAAAAAATCCTGACTTTCTTCTCCTAACAGTCGTGCAGGTTTTCCTTATGGGGCTGCAGAAATTTTTTCACTAATGCAGCACATGGGATGTGAACCAGATAGAGCCTCATATAATATCTTGGTAGATGCATATGGGAGAGCTGGTTTTCAAGAGGGTAATTGCTTTAGAAAGTTATCAACTTATTTTGTTTATCCAAATGGATTATTAAACAATCTTGTGCATTTGTGGGCAAAATTTGCATCCTTTGACTAAGAAATTATGTATATAAAAGCCATCAACTACTAATCTAGAAGACAAGTACGAGATCACTAAAAGGGTTGCAAAATTGGAATTCTGTTATTAAATTTTACTGTTTATCCAATTCTCAATATTAGAATCTTAATGTGGGTACTGTACATAAAAGGATATACTGTCTTGCAAAATAAAAAGATATAAAGGAAGAAAAGATGTAGGACTAGAATTATTTTCCTTTTATTTGCTTTTATATTTTTTGTGGCATAATTAATAAGTTTCAAGTGCTAGCAGCACATTGACGCCTACTATCACATACAAGTAAAATATCTCAAAGTGGAATCAAGAAGCTGAAAATTTTTAACATGTGACATCATCTTTTATTTTTTCCCTCTTTTTCCTTTTTGGTGGTTTTTCTTAGAAAAAGAAGGTTAATTCTCAGATACTTAGAGTGCTTTAAATAAAAATGGAAATGGTAGTTTCTGAATTATGTTCATTATATCTATGTTATGAATCATCTAACATCTATTCTTCATGCTGTCTTTAGATTCTTATTAAGGTACGTTACATATTACATAGACTAAAAGATATGCAGGATCATTATCTTACACGATGTGCTATATCTATAATAAAGAAAAGACTATGCAACATTTAATACAAGCAATGTGGAACTGAAGAATATACAACTCAGCCTATTGTTTACACTTAATTTTAAGTCTCCCCTTCAAGGTGGAACATATAAATCATATGCACCAAACTTGTTGCAAATATAAATTATACAAGGACTTTTGAGGCATTTGGTAAGGATATTTGCAGCACATTGGAGTAATTCATAGTAATGCAACTAGATTTTTTGTGGTGAAATGACAATCAATCCTTATATGTTTGGTTCTCTCATGAAAACATGATTAGAGTCTATGTTTAGGGCTGCTTGATTATAGCAAATCAGCCACATTTGAGGTATTTTCCTAAACTTCGACTCTTGAAGTAAGTGCTTCAGCCAAATGAGTTAACATGTTGCTAGAGCCTTAGCATGGTATTTAGCTTCGGCTCTAAATCTAGCTATAATATTTTGTTTCTTACTCTTCTAGGAAACTTGATTATCACCAATATTGACTTAGTGCATAGAAATGGAATGTGCTCACTGCCCAATCTAGATCAATATAACTTGTGTATTACCTTTATCTTGATACAACAACCTTTGTGTTGGCGCTTCCTTGAGACTTTTGAGGATGTGAATCACAGCTTTCCAATGACTCACATGGAGACTCTATAAAATAATTACAATAACAATTAAGTCTTTTTCACTAGGTTGGTCGGTTATATGGATTAAACAACGCCACAATGACTTATTATAAATGAGGTTAATAGAGATTATTAATTGGTAAATCTTTTTTAATGGTTTTACCTATTATTTTCTTTAACCTCTCTCTACCTCTAGCATCAGGTTGCTCTTTATATGATCTAATCTTCGCAGAAGAGCTTTTGCAAGTCTTCTTTACACATGGCCAAATCACCTTAAGGATATTTCACCATCTTCTCTACAATAGGTGCTACCCCAACTTTCTCTCTAATGTGTTTATTCTTAATCATATATCTCCTAATGTATCCACACATCTAATGCAACATTCTTATATCTGTAACATTGAGTTGATCTTCATATTGTCTTTTAACCGCCCAATATTCAATACTATACAATATTGTCAGTCTTATAGTTATACTGTAAAATTTTTCTTTAACTTTGAATAGCACTTTTTGATTATAAATAACATCCGAAACTTTTTTCTATTTCATCCATTTCGCTTGAATCCTATAGTTTATGTCTTCTTTTATTTCTCTGTCATTTTGTATAATAGACCTAAGATATTTAAAGTTTGTGATTTGTTTTATAAGATTATCTTCAAGTTTTATTTCTAAATTCGTATTTATTTGTTTTTTATTAAAATTACATTCTATATATTTTATTTTATTTCTACTTATACGAAAATCATGTGTTTTCAAAACTTGTTCACGTGACTCTAACTTCATATTTATTTTCTCTTTCGATTCACCAACTAGTACATATCATCTACAAAAATCATACATCGAGACCTTAATTCTTAGATATGTTCAGTAACTGCACTCAAAATCAAGTTAAAAAGATATGAACTCAAATATGAACTTTGATGTAGTCTTATAGTTATGAAAAAATCATTTGTGTTGTAAGTCGTGATCTTATCGTACATATATTTGATTATTTGAATATAAGTAATACGTATTTTTTTTTTCTAAAGCTTTCCATTAAATCTCTCTGAGCACTCTATCATACATCTTTTCTAAATCGATGAAAATCATATATAAATCTTTTTAATTTTTTTTATATCTCTCCATTAATCTTTGTAATAAGTAAATTGTTTTCATAGTTGACTTTTTTGGTATGAAACTAAATTGATTCTCTGTGATTTGAGTTTATTGTCTTAATCTTTGCTCAATGATATTCTCTCGTAACTTTATAATATGGCTCATTAGCTTAATCTCCTTATTGTTGGCACAATTATGTATGTTCTCCTTATTTTTATAGATAGGGATTAAAGTACTCATTTTCTATTCATTAGGAATTTTTTTAGATCTTATTATTTTATTAAACAACTTAATAAATCAATTTATACCTTTCCTGCCTAGATCTTTCCACACTTGAATAGATATATTATCAAGTTCTATTACTTTACCATTATTCATTCTCTTCAAAATTTTCTCTACTTCAAACTCTTGAATTCTATGATAAAAGGTATAATTTCGGTCTTCTGCTGCAATATTTAATCTAGCAGAGTAATAGAAAAAATCACGCCCTTCGTTAAAAAATCCTTGAAAGTAATTTATTCATCGTGCTTAGATATCTTGCTCCTTTACCAAGATATTACTCTCTTCATTTTTTATACATTTCACTTAGTCTAGGTTTCTTGTCTTTCTTTTCCTACTTTTTGCAAACTTGAAAATTATTCTTTCACCATATTTAATTCTTAAGGATTGATATAGTCCTTCAAAAGTTCTATATCTTGATTCACTCAGTCTTCTTAACATCTTGCTTAGCAACTTTATATATTTTTTAATTTTCATTATTTTTACATAAGTACCACGCTTTATAACATTTTCTTTTAACCTTAATCTTGTCTTGAACCTTTGTATCACACGATCAAGATTCTTGACCCTTTCGTCCAACTCATCTTGATTCTTCAAGTGTCTTTTTTGTTATTTTCCTAATCCTTTTAGCTACCTCGACCCACATATCGTCCCAAAACTCCTCTTCCCCACCCTTCTTTGAAAGTTTATTTATTATTCATCTTTCAAAAACCACCATCTAATTCTCAATTTTTTTTGACTTTTCTTTCTACTCTTCTCTTAACTCGTACATCTATAACTAAAATTTTGTTTTGGATAGTCAAACTCTCTCCAGGTATGACTTTACAATCTTTGCAATATTTTCTATCTGATTTATTTACCAAAAGAAAATTTATTTGAGAGTTTGCTCCCTTGAAAGTGTTTGCTATTGTAAAATTAAAGGTTAAAGAAAAATTTAGGATAGTTTTATCCTCTTCATTTGTTTCTTCAAATCCAAAACTTCTATGTATACCCTCGTATCATTTAAATTCACTCCCTACATGCCCATTTAGATCCCTTCCTAGGAAAATATTTTCTCCCAAAGGTATTTCCTAAACCAGACGAAATTTCCTTATAGTTTTCTAGATCCGCATTAGGTATGTGGGGCTATAGTTGTTATAGGTACTATAGGTAGGGATGGTAAGCCCAAAATTCTTAAGGGAGACACTGGTCTAGTACAGCTAATAGTGGCTAGGTCAAGTACAGAATTTGAACATCAAGCTATAACCTTGGCAACTTGTGAACTTGTATGGTTCAGACAATTCTGTCAAAAATTAAGATTTGAAGCTATTAGCGAGATGAAATTAACATGATATAATCAAGCAGCAATTCACACTACATCTAATCTGATTTTTTCAGCATATAGAAGTTGATTGCCATTTCATCCAAGAAAAGATCCTATTTGGAGCAGTCACTACTAGCTTTGTCAACTCAAAAGATCAATTAGTAAATATTCTCAGTAAGTCTTTTGGAGGGTTACAGATAAATTATAATGTAGTTAGCTTGATGCATATTTTTATATGTTCCAGCTTGAAGTGCGGTTTAAACTGTAATTAATAAGCTATCTGTAATTAGTTATAATATTTGCTGTAAATTGTTATAAGTAGAATTAATGATTATTAGCTGCTGTACCAGCTGTAATAGCTCTTGACTATCCATGTACCAACCCCTCACATTATATAGAGCCGATATAAGCATTATGGCTTACATATTTTAGAATATTTCTAGTGTCTCTGTTTTCTCTCCTTTTCATCTTAGTTTATGACAGGGTATTTAAGGACCATAATATAGAAACACCCAATATATTACTGAATTCACCACAATAGTACAGAGAATAGCACTTCAAATCTGGTAGAGAGACTTTCTCAACCAGCCCAATCCGAACCTTCCTTACGAGAAAAACAGTTCTCAGACCCACAACCAACTAGAAAAATAACAGTACACCCTTCCCCACTCAAACAATAACAAATATATTTCTCTCCACACACACATTTGGATAAATACTCTAAAAACTTGCTAACATAACTGCCTACTAAATAATACTGTTCAAGCCCCATTTTACTTCTTGTTCCTCCTAGAATAAACAGGCCACGTTTTGGGATTGTTTCCCTCATGATCTAGCACATGACCCACATCTAGAGTTTGGTTCTATCATTACCAGCCCCTGCAACTTTAGCCTTGTCTTTTAGGAAACTGAGTTTTAAGTCATCCTCCCACGTCATGTCGAGCATGTCCTTTCTCTTCCATTTATCCAACCATTGCCAAACCATTACGCCATCTTGAACAATACCTCTACTAGTGATCACAGATTTTGTTTCCACCTCTTCTTCTAGTGTTACTTCCATGCCAATGGGCAGATCTGTGTGCACATGATAATTTCCAAAATAAAGTTATGGTTAGCTCCATTTTCCACCAATACCATTATATTAATTCCCATCAATCTACCTTCTAGCTTCATGGTTCTATTGTCATTTGTCCCCTCTGAATTTATACCCAATAACCCCATAGTCTTACACTCCAACTCCTCATCATCTTCTTAATTTTTTGCTTCAAGACTTACTATCTCACCATTAGAGTTTAATATTTTATTCTCCTCCAGCACTAACAACCTCATTTGGTTCTCTGCACATCGATGAAGTGAGTGAACTTTCTCACCACTTTTAAAACATAGTCCTTTAGCCCTTTGTTCCATCAATTTTGGGTAACTAATGGGGTGAATTCCTAGAATTTTCCCCACACTCCTACGTTTCTACATTTCCAGTCCTTGTTGTGTGTGACATGGAGGGAGCGAGGCCTTTGTTTGAGGCTAAAACTAAGGTACTCACTGCTTGGGAGTCACGGGTTTTGTTGGAGCCCTATCCTATTGCGGTTCTAGTTCGGTTGCTCGAGAAAGAGTGACCCAAGTCCTGCTATCTTGAACTGGGTCCTGGGTTGGGTTGGACCAAAAGCTACCCAAACCGATATTGCCATGTTCATAACCACCCCAAAACCGTCCCTTGTAGTTTTTTTGAGTTGGTTCCCCTTTTACCATTAGATCTTCTTCCACATCTCTGGCCATGCAAATTAATTGCCCACGAGATTGGGGGTTCAATGTCCTTACTCTCCTTCGGATGAAAGGCTGCAACCGACTCATAAGGTAACTAATATACTGCTCTTCAGGGAGACATGGAACTTGGGAAGAAATCAACTCAAAGACTTCAATGTACTCTTGCACATCTCTAATTTATTTTAATGCAACTAATTCCTCAAAAGGATTCTCATGCCTACGCCCTCCATAATGTGCTATAAGAGATTGTTTGAGTTTTTCCCATGTCAAATTATCTTCGGTCTTCTTGAGAAGATTAAATCAATGAATAGTGGAGCCTTCCATACTCACGTGTTAACTTGACCTTGACTTCATCAGTAGTATTTTGAGCTTCAAAGTAAATCTCAGCCTTATTAATCCAAGCCATTGGATCAATACCCTCAAATATAAGTAATTCAACCCTTTTATCAGACATCCGGTACTCCTTCATTGGGTCACCATGTGGTTCCAAAGTCTTAGGATGAGAGAACTTATCATTAGAGAAAGATGCTTCCCTTTTTTCTATCTGCTTATTGATATCTTGTAAAAGAGACCCCTGTTGTTGCAATTCAGTCGCTATCCGCTGCAAAGTAACTCTCATGTCCTCAATATTACTTTCTGGCAATGCCATCCTCTCCTTCAACACATCCACCTTATGTGACATCTTGGGCATCCCTTCTAGACCACAATTCTCCCTCTTGGATCTAGCAGGTCGGATCAATGATAGAGTATTTAATAACCAGAATATAGAAACACACAATATACTGCTGAATTCACCACAATAGTACAGCAAATAACACTTCAAATCTGGTAGAGAGACTCTTAACCAGCCTAAGCCAAAGCTTTCTTATGAGAAAAACAGTTCCCAGACCCACAACCAACCAGAAAAATAATAGTACACCCTCCCCCACTCAAACACTAACACATATTTCTCACCACACACTTGGATAACTACTCTAAAACATGCTATAACATAATTGCCTACTAAATAACTGCCTATTTACTAATACTGTTCAGGCCCCATTTTGCTTCTTGTTCCTCCTAAAATAAACAAGCTGCGCTTAGGGCTTGTTTCTCTCATGATCCAGCACATGACCCACATTTGGAGTTTGGGTTCTATCAGGTTACACATAATTTTACCTTTTACACAATCCAGAAAACATTGAATAGGGCCATTATCAAGAACAGCTTTTGGTTCCACTAAGTTTGATATTTATGTTTTTAATATGTTTTCTTGGTTTCTCTTATGCCTTTCTCATCTATCACAAAACAATCGTTCCAAAAGCTTAAGCTATTAGGTTTGGGCATAGGAATATTTATCTCTAACATCTCATGTGAAATCCCTTTGGATTTGGAAGATGGACAAAGTACATGCTTGGTGTATCTTGTTCTGAAATTGAATCTAATTATGAAGAATGGGAGTGGCAAGGACTGAAGTCTTGACCACTTTGGTCCAAGAGGCTTTCATACTATGTCATGAACCAGTCATTGGAATGGTTTTTATATATTTCTAACATCATCCTCTTTTGTGAAATTTAGATGCTGAAGCTGCCTTTGAAGAGATGAAGAGAGTAGGAATAACCCCAACAATGAAGTCTCACATGGTTCTTTTGTCTGCGTATTCCAAAACAGGCAATGTGAATAAATGTGAGGACATTCTTAACCAAATATATAAATCTGGTCTGAAATTGGATACTTATGTTCTCAACTGCATGCTAAACTTGTATGGGCGATTGGGCCAATTTGAAAAGATGGAGCAAGTACTGATGGTGATGGAGAAAGGATCATATACAGTTGATATTAGCACATACAATATCTTGATAAACATGTACGGGCGAGCTGGATTTATTGAGAGAATGGAAGAGCTCTTTCAGTCGCTTCCTAGTAAAGATTTACAACCTGATGTGGTGACTTGGACTTCTCGTATTGGAGCTTACTCCAGAAAGAAACTTTATGCTAGGTGCTTAGAAATATTTGAAGAAATGATTGATGCTGGTTGTTATCCAGATGGAGCAACTGCTAAGGTACTGCTAGCAGCATGTTCCAACGAAGATCAGACTGAGCAGGTTACTGTTGTAATTAGAACAATGCACAAGGATATGAAGACTGTTTTGCCTGTATGAATTTTTCTTTTGTTGTATGAATTGGTAGTTATTATTGAAATAACTAAAGAGAATAGTCTTATGACTTTGCCTTTTAGTGTGTGATTTAGTTCGACCAAGTCTTAATTGGATTATTCATGTACAAAGTACTGTTTTTCTTTGAAGTAAACTATGTTCCTAGATTATAGATCCACTTATCTTTACTTTCCGAATTTTTTTTTATTACATCCTTAAGAATATCAAATTGCATGGATTAATGTGTAACAAGTTTGATATTATTAAAAATAAAAATAAAAATGTAACAAGTTAATAATTTTTAAGTACTAATTTGCACATCAAAAATTTTTTGTAAATTGAACTCAAATGGGTTTACAAATTTTGGGTCTAAATTATTAGTCAACTTTTTTTTTAATGGTTTATGAGTGCGGCACTTTACTAGTGTAGTTGATTTCTATGTATTGAATTGGATGAACTCCTTTGCTTTAGATGGTGAGGTTATTTCATTTCCTAGCTTGCAAATGAAAGTTGTTTTGGCGTTGATGGATATTGAATGGCTACTACAGAAATTCGGTTGCCTTTGCGGCAGATAATTGTTTGCACACCTTCAAATTATACTTTTTAGGAACTTGTCTTCTGCGGACCGAGTTTTACTGAGGCAACTCAAAAAGGCGGATGACAGACCATCTGTTGTAAACTTGACAGCGAGTAACTTCAAAATTTCTGAAGTTTACATGTATTTATGACAAACTAAAGGCATAAAGCTATATAAAAGTAAAATTGTAAAGCAATCAAAGCAACTGTCGGCTGTCTTTGTCTTTCTAAATACTTAAATTTTAATATATCACTATATAATATTAAAAACTTTTAAAAAATATATTATATATTTTATCATTGATTTAATCTGAACCAATAAAATATGAATCACTCCATTGATTCAATGATCATTTTAGTTTTTTAAAACATTCCTAACTCCCTCATGAAGAGAGACATCTAGCTAATGATGTAAACTGTGTAATCGTAAAAGTGATTATCGAGTGACTGTCGGCAAAATCTCACATCGGCTAGAATATCATTAGGTGGGAGGGAGTTTATAAGACCTTAGGCACCCTCATCTTAACAGCCTGACTTTTGGGGATGATGACTCTTTAAGGCATTTCTCTTGTATTATTTGGTAACAGAGCCTTAGTTTGTTTGGTCGGTGTAAGTTGGCCAGATTATCAATTGAGGCCGGTCATAAAAAAAAGCCACAAGTTGTCACAAAAAAAAATTTCCGTCATGGGGTAGCTCATGGTGTAGCCCATATAACTTGCATGTGGACGTGCAACCCAAAAAGAGTAGGCGAATGATGTGAACCGTGCAATAGTGAGAGTGATTATCGAGTAATTATCAGAAAAGTCCCACATCGACTAGAATATCACTAGGTGGAGGGATTTATAAGACCTTAGGCACCCTCACTCTAATAGCCTAACTTTTGGGGATGATTACTTCTTAAGGTGTTTCTCTCGTATCATTAATGATAAAGATCAAGGTGTTGCCAAACTTATTTAAAATTGTTCTCAAGATCCTTTGCAAGAGATATGTGGTTTAATGATTAGGAGCAAGGTAAAGCGTGTCAAAGAAGTTTTATTGGGTTTGATCTTGGATGTGCAGGCTAAAGAGAAAATTTTTGGGCTAAGTTAAGACATCAAATGAGTCACACTTTGCAGCCTTAAGGATGGCATTAAAGAGGGTAGTTTGGAGTATAGGCTTGAGGCCAAATAGATGGGTATTCTTGGAGGCCAAATAGATTTTCTTGGATCTTAAAGACAACTAACCCAAATTTGTATGAACTAAAGATGTATTATGAGTTTTATGTTTTATACTTTATTTTGAGATATTATTAGTATTTAATGTAATTTGGGCCAATTCTTTATGTTGACAAAATATTAATTTAATTATGAGTTTATTTTTGTTAGTTTAGTTGGGTCAAATAACTAATGTTGTTTGGGTCATATAGGACATATTCTATTAAAGTCCAATTAGGAGTTTTAAGAATTTCCTACTAGTTTTTGGATTGATTGACTATATAAGAGTTCTTTCTGTTTTTGTAATTCAGAGATTTATGATGAATAAGAATTGAGTTTTCTCTTAAAGTGAGAGTTTCCCTTGATTTTTGAAAAAAGAACTGAATTCGATCTTATCAAGACAATTCGTTGCAATCAAAACATTCATTGAATTTTAAAGAAGATCCTTGTTTTCACCAAACACTCTGTTTCATGGCTTAAGAAAACGCATTACCTAGCCTTTCTTGTTTTTGTCCTCCCTTAGATCACTAAAAAATCCCATGTTTATCTCCTTGAGTCTTTCGATTCAAAGGGTTTCTTTCTTGGTCTTTAACCTAATGAAAAAAATATATGATGTTTCCCACCTTAGCAAACTCTTGGCCTCACAATAGGAGCCAATTGTCCATTCACTGTTGGTTCTTAGCCAAGAAAAGAAAAGTAAAAACAACCATTTCCACCACAAGCAAACAACAGTCTTCTTGTTCTCTAAAAAACAGTGACCAGAAAAAACACAAAGCAAAATGCCTCCATTTTGAGTATGAGATGCCTTAATAGGAAAGCCTTTGTTTTTATGTGAGGCATTATGTAAAGAGATTAACTATAGGAAACAAGGAATGAATTAGAGAGGAAGGTACCTTTTTTTTTTGGGTTATGAGGTACCATAGTAAGAAATGCCTCCATTTTGAGTATGGGGATTTTTATAATTAAAAAATTAATTGTAGAGGACTTGCAAGTGAATTTTATCTTGATGAGGGATGTAAATCACTAATGTACTCACTTCACCAATATATGATATCACACTACAAGAAATTGAAGTTTCAGTGGCGACTCTATTAAGTCGCCACTGAAAGGTTAACTTTCAATGGGTGACTTTATGGTGTCGTCACTGAAAGTTAACATTTTAGTGGCGACCCAGTTGAGGTCGCCACTAAAATTGCCAAAATTTTCTTTTAGTGGCAACCATAGGTGCCACTGAAAGGAAGAAATTCAATTTTTTTCTAAATTTTCTGTACATTTAACAAAATTATATTATTAATTATTCTATATAAATTTTTAATTGTATAAATTATTTTTGAAATTATTTTTTGAAAAATTTAAATTTTAAAAGTTTATTAAAGTAAATTAATAAATCCAAATTTTTAAAAATTATTTTATTTTTTAAGTTTATTTTCTCTTTAATTTTTTAAAGAGAAAAATTGTTGTAAATAGTTTAAAAAAAATTAAAATTAAAATACATATTAAAAATAAATTTGGAAAGAAAAAGAATAAAAATTTGTTTAAAAATGTTATTTATTTTAAGTTTTAAAGAGAAAATAATTTTTTTAACTTTATTTTGAAAATACATATTAAAAAATCAAAATACATATGAAAAACTTTATCTTTTTAAGTTTTGAAGAGAAATATTTTCTTAAATTAAAATTTTAAAATATATTAAAATAAATTTTGAAGAAAACCCAAATTTTCAAAAGATTCATTTATTTTTAAATTTTTTTCTCTTTAATTTTTTAAATTAGAAATAATTTTTACAATAATTTTTTTCAAAAAATTATTTTATCTTAAAAAAAACAAAGAGAAAATGATGTATAAAAATGAAAGAACTTTTTGAAGATACAATTTTATTGAAAATTTTAAACTTTTATTCTTTATTTAATTTTTTAAAGAGAATTGTTTTAAATAATTTTTGGAAGAAATTGAAAATTAGAAAAATATTAAAATAAATTTTGAAGAAAACCGAAATTTTCAAAAGATTCATTTATTTTTTAATTTTATTTTCTCTTTAATTTTTTAAATTAGGAAAACATTTAACAATAATTGTTTTCAGAAAATTATTTTATCTTTAAAAAAAAGAGAAAATGAAGTATAAAATTATTTTAAATAATTTTTGAAAGAAATTAAAAATAGAAAAATATTAAAAATAAATTATTTTTCTTTAATTTTGAAAGAGAAAATAATTTTTTAAGTTTCAGAAATTTTATTTAAGTTTTAAGTTTTAAAAGAAAATAATTTTTTGAAATAGAAAATAAGTTTCAAAAAAGTCATATTGTTTTAAGTTTATTTTTTCTTTAATTTTTTTTAAAAATAATTTTAGGAATAATTTAATGAAAGAACAAAATTTTAAAAATAAATTTAGAAAAAAAATCAAAACGCAGCCAAAAGGCTGCGTTTTGAAGTTTAGGACCCAGCAAAATATCTGTGCATATTGCCTCGCGCTTCCCCCAAAATTTTTTCTACTTGCCATTTTCCCTCAATTTTTCCTGGCTCCATATCTCACTAGTATTCGGTCTTCCTGGCTCGCATCGGTCATTGGTTTTGCATCTTTAGCACACAATATCTCACTGGTTATGCATTGCAACCCATTCCGCAGAATAAATGCCGGGTTCTTCAGAATTTGTTGGCATTTAGTAATGGGAAAATCAATGGTTATGTAGGCGTGTAAATGAGTTAGGAATATATATTATGTTTCGTAGGTTGTTCCTTTACTCTCCCATGTTCGCTTAATTGCCGACTATGTGCACCTTCCTCTGACCCATTTTTCAAAATGTCTGGTTTTATATTATTATAGTTTTGATGCACCTCCACCACAGAAACAAAAATGACATGGCAATGGTCCATGGGAATGAGTTTTAGTAGCGGCAAAATGAAATAGACAGCTTTACAAGCATCTCAGTAATCTTCTTAAGCAATTGGAAAAGGGATGCCTGTAACACTCCATTTAAGTAACAATTTTTTTTAAATACCATAAAGTTATTATCTCGTTACACCTTAATTCAAAATAATATTTATTTAATTTATACAATACAGAGTTTATATACAAATCATTAATCAATAACATCCGTACAAAAATCTAACACATATATAATTACATCTTATTCATCCCTATTGACCAGTTCCAAGATACGGGTGCGGGTGGTTGCACCTTCATCGGGATCTTAGTCAACTCGACCATAGACACCATATATATTACTGGGATCAGCTCAAAATAGAGTAATTCGATCCAACATACACTAAAAGCCAGTGCTGTAACATCTCTAATTTCGTTTCATGAATTAATAAAAATACAAAAAGTATTCAAAGTAACATCCTTAATTTTGTTTCTTTTTAAGGTACATAAATATTTAATTAAAGAAATAAATTTTATTAGACAATTTTTAGATATATAAGGAAATATAATCCTTAGAAATTCTTCGCCTTACGTGTATGCATATAAATGTTTTAACATTAATGGAATAGATAAAGAGAGAAAATCTAAGAGGAAAAATTAGAAATAATATACTAAAGAAAGGTGAAATTCTTGGGTAAGGAAGATAAAGTTTTGGAAACAAGTAAATGTCTTAAAATTTTAAGAAAACATTGGATTAGGGTAATTTTTCCTAATTCAAGAACTAAAATAACTAAGTTTAACATATTCACCCATACATTGGGCTTTCACCTATGGACACTTCATATAGAGTTTTTCCACTTCACATAAGTTTCTAGCAAGCTCATTGGATAACCTAAATAAGAAATAAAACATAGACTTAGACTAGGATATAGAAATTGGACCGATAGTCCAAAAATTATGAAAATGTGTCCAAACCCTTCAAGAAAGGTAGAATTTTATCCAAAGCAAAGGAAATGGGTAGGAATAAGCCCAAATCTAAGAGGAAAAATAAAATAAAATAAATCATGTGATAATATAATAAATATTATGTTACATGACTTTAAGACAAAAAATTTAGCAAGTGGTATGATAATACAAGGTTTTAGGACAAAATATCTATATCCTACACTCATAATTTTAGCAAGTAGTATGATAATACATGACATTAGGATAAAACATTCATATCCCACACAAATAATTTCAACCAAATAATGGAGATTCAAGGGCTAGAAATTTTCCACCTAAAAAGGCAAACCTATCATAATTAATTAAGACAAAAGAAAAAGGAAATGAATCCCTAAATTAAAAAGACCTTGTCCCTTATCTTAAGAAAATATTATCATAATTTTCAAAATACAAATATCTTTTTCCTATGCATATCTTGATTAAGGAAGAGGAAGATAAGAACATGAGTTGTTTGTTTTCCAAAAATTCAACCAAGTGTATCTTAATTGTGATAAGGAAGACCCATGATCATGAAAGGTGAATTATTTGATGGTCTATTTAAGCAAAACCCACCCCTACAACATGAGAATTTTTGTTCAAGTGAGGGAGAGGAAAAATAGAAACAAGGTAGAGTGAGGAAAGGAGAGGAAGAAAGGAAGAAAGAGGAAGGAGAAGTCTAGAGGACTAAGTGCTCAAGGTAAGTTTAAAAATATTCCTTTTTGAAGAAAAGTTTTGAAACTTGTAATATTTATATGAGATTTTGATCTTAGAACTTTAATGATTGGTTATGAATGTTGCTATATCATGTTACATATTATGTATGTTTGAATACTTAGACTGGTGTAGATAATTCTGCATAGGTATGGCTATGGGTGGCAAAATTTTAAGCTTTTGTTTTTAAAATTCTGGGAATAATTGGTAAGGAATTTAAAGAAATGGTTAACATGAAAAATGTAGATCTATATGTCATGGATTTGTAGCCACTGGAATCACTCAATTTGGAGTTCATATGAGTTAGATATGGTCTGACTAGTAAGCAGTGGTCAGAAAATGGCTAATTAGGGAAGAATATGTTAGGATAGCTTCTGTGTTTTAATTTCCGAAATCATTCTGTAGGGAATTAAAATAAATGGTTAACATAAGAATTATAACTATATGTGTCACGGATTTTTAACTACTGGAATCACTCCATTTGGAGTCCATATGAGGCAGATATGTTCCGATTAGTAAGCAGTGGTCAGAAATTGGTTAATCAGGGAAGAATATTTTAGAATATCTTCTGTGTTTTAATTTCTGAGAACATTCTGTAGGAAGTTAAAATAAATTATTAACATAAAACATTATTGCTATATGTGTCACGGATTTTTATCCAGTTGAATTATTTAACTTGGAATTCTTATGGGGGAGATATGGACAGACTAGTAGGTAGAGGTCAGAACCTACTCGAGAAGAAATAACCTTTACCTTGAGGGAGTAATATCACCTTGTTTTTTTTAATATTTTGTTCAATTTTTCTACATAATAGTTTTAGATAATTGTTTTATCTTTAAATTGACCCTAAGATCACTTAAATTGGAGTTAAATTGAGGGAGTTATACTCTGATTAGTAAGAGAAGGTCAGATAGGATAAAAACACGCATCAAGAAAATAAAGAAATAAAATTAATATTGAAAAAAAAAGAATCTTATAAATGAAAATAATAAATGACTAGTATATGCCATAGCCATTGCCATTGTATGAACGTTTTATCATCTTAAGTGTGAAATTTTGACATGGAAATATTTTATAAAGTGATATTTGAAATGATTATGTTTATGGCATGATTACCAATGATCTTTGGTAATAATTATATTTTGATGAACATACTTGTGATTGAAATCATATTTTTGGCTATTATTGTGAAAAGGAAAGAAATGAGCATGGTCACATGGCAGTCCGTGTGGTGCACCAGTAGGGGACGCCCTACCAACGATTATGATTATGGTAATGAGAAAAGAAAGAGAAAGTGTTTCATGTCGGACGGAGCGAGAAAAGCCCGTACCGGAGAGTAAAAAAAATACTTACCTTGACCAGGGTAGCTTGACATGAGAATAAATTAATAGTCATCATATGATATTCTGAAATTAGTAAATCTTGTCATACATGTCATTACTGTACGATTCTCATGTACATTGATAAAGTACATTCATGTGACCAAATATATTTGCTGTAGTTTATACAGATGAACATAATGTGATGAGCTATATTGATGATGATTTATTGTTGAACTTATTGAGATTTAAATCTCACTATATTTCCATGTCATGTTTAGAAAATTAGTTATGCAGATTTTTCTATAACTATGAATTTTAATGCATGTTGGATTGAGTTACTCTATGATAGGCAGATCCTAAATAAAATGTTTGTGGGCGAGTTTGGCTTAGATCCCGGTGAAGGTGCAACCAACCGCACCTGTATCTCCAGAATTGGTCAACCAAAATAAATAAGATGTAGATATTTATGTGTTGAAATGTTGTACGTATATGTAAACTCTGTATTGTATAAATTAAATAAATATTATTTTGAGTTAAGTTGTAACGAGGTAATAACTTCACGGTATTTAAAAAAAAATTGTTACTTAAATGGAGTTGTTACAAGTGCCATAGAGAAAATCTGGATAATTATTCTTCTGAACATGACATAGAAATATAGTGAAAATTAAATTCCAGTAAGTTCAACAATAAATTATCATCATATAGCTCATCACGTCATGTTCATATGTATAAACTACAGCAAATATCTTTGGTCACATAAATGCACTATATCTATGCACATGAGAATCGTACAATAATGACATGTATGACAGGATTAAGTATTTTCAGAATATCATATGATGACTATCAATTTATTCTCATATCAAGCTACCCCGGTCAAGGTGAGTATTTTCTACTCTCTGGTACGGGCTTTTCCTTCTCCGTCCGACAAGGCACACTTTCTCTTTCTTTTCTCATTAACATAATCATAACCGTTGGTAGGGCGTTCCCTACTGGTGCACCACACAGATTACCATGTGATCGTGCTCACTTTTCTTTTCATAATAATAACCAAAAATATGCTTTCAATAACAAGTATGTTCATCAAAATATAATTATTACCAAAAATAATTGGTAATCTTGCCATGAACATAACCATTTGAAATATCACTTTATAAAATATTTTCATGTCCAAATTTCACACTTAAGATGGTAAGAAATTCATACAATGGAAATGGCTATGGCATATACAAGTCATGTAATTATTTTCATTTATAAGATTCTTCTTCCTTTTTAAATATTAATTTTATTTCTTTATTTTCTTGATGCATGTTTTCATCCTATCTGACCTTCTCTTACAAATCAGAGCATAACTCTCTAAATTTAAATCCGATGTAGGTGATCTTGGTGTTAATTTAAAGATAAAACAATTATCTAAAACTATTATGTTGAACATTTTAGCGAAATATTAAGAAATCAAGGTGATATTACTCCCTCAAAATATAGGATATTTCTTCTCGGGTAGATTCTGACTTCTACCTACTAATCTGTCCATATCTCCCTCATGAGAATTCCAAATTAAGTGATTCTAGTGGCTAAAAATCCGTGAAACATATAGAAATAATTTTTATGTTAATCATTTATTTTAATTCCCAATAGAATATTCTCAAAAATTAAAACACAGAAACTATCTTAAAATAATTTTTCCTGATTAACTAATTTCTGAC
The DNA here is from genome assembly GCA_037074535.1 of Gleditsia sinensis. Lineage (NCBI taxonomy): Eukaryota > Viridiplantae > Streptophyta > Magnoliopsida > Fabales > Fabaceae > Gleditsia > Gleditsia sinensis. The sequence continues at coordinate 45,930,629 of CM073467.1, forward strand.
CACTGCATATTAATCAGACCATATCTACCTCATATGGACTCCAACTTGAGTGATTCCAATGGCTAAAAATCCATAACATATATATCTATAATTCTTATGTAAACCATTTATTTTAATTCCCTATAGAATGTTCCCTAAAATTAAAACACAGAAGCTATCCTCACATATTCTTCCCTGATTAACCAATTTTTAACCACTACATACTAATCGAACCATATCTACCTCATATGGACACCAAATTGAGTGATTTCAGTAGCTAAAAATCTGTGAGAAATAGATCTACATTTTTTATGTTAACCATTTGTTTTAATTCCTTATCAATTCTTACCAAAATTTTAAAAACAGAAGCTTAAAATTTTGCCAACCATAGCCATACCTATGCAGAACTATCTACACCAGCCTACGTATTCAAACATACATAATATGTAACATGATATAGCAACATCCATGACCAATCATCAAAGTTCTAAGATCAAAATCTCATATAAATATTACAAGTTTCAAATCTTTTCTTTAAAAAAAATATTGTTAAACTTACCTTGAGCACTTAGTCCTTTAGACTTTTCCTTCCTCTTTCTTCCTTTCTTCCTCTCCTTTCCTCACTCTACTTTGCTTCTATTTTTCCTCTCCCTCACTTGGAAGAAAATTCTAATGTTGTAGGGGTGGGTTTTGCTTAAATAGTCCACCAAATAATTCACCTTTCATGATCATGAGTCTACCTTATCACAATTAGGATACACTTGGTTGAATTTTTAGAAAACAAACAACTCATGTTCTTGTCTTCCTCTTCCTTAGTCAAGATATGCATAAGAAAAGGAGATTTGTATTTTGAAAATTATGATAATATATTCTTAAGATAAGGGACAAGGTCCCTTTGATTTAGGGATTCTTTTCCTTTTTCTTTTGTCTTAATCAATTATGATAGATTTGTCTTTTTAGGTGGCAAATTTTTAGCCCTTGAATCTCCATTATTTGGTTGAAATTATTTGTGTTGGATAGGAATATTTTGTCCTAATGTCATGTATTATCATACCACTTGCTAAAAATTATGAGTGTAGGATATAGATGTTTTGTCCTAAAACCTTGTATTATCATACCACTTGCTAAATTTTTGTCTTAAAGCCATGTAACCTAATCTTTATTATATTATCACATGATTTTTTTTCCTCTTGGATTTGGGGTTATTCTTACCAATTTCCTTTGCTTTGGATAAAATTCTACCTTTCTCGGAGGGCTTGGACACATTTTCATAATTTTTGGGCTATCGATCCAATTTTTATATCCTAGTCCAAGTCTATGTTTTATTTCTTGTTCAGGTTATCCAATGGGCTTTCTAGAAACTTATGTGAGGTGGAAAAACTCTATATGAAGTGTCCATAGGTGAAAGCCCAATATATGGGTAAATATGTTAAACTTAGTAACTTTAGTTTTTGAATTAGGAAAATTTACCCTAATCCAATGTTTTCTTGAAATTTTAAAACCTTTACTTGTTTCCAAAAATTTATCTTCCTTACCCAAGAATTTCACCTTTCTTTAGTATATTATTTCTAATTTTTCCTCTTAGGTTTTCTCTCTTTACTTATTCCATTAATGTTAGAACATTTTTATGCATACACGTAAGGTGAAGAATTTCTAAGATATTTGTTTAGATATCTGAAAATTGCCTAATAAATTTTTTTTTCTTAATTAAATATTTATGTACCTTAAAAAGAAATGAAATTAGGGATGTTACTTTGAATACTTTTGTATTTTTATTAATTCATGAAACGAAATTATGGATGTTACATTTCTCTCCCCCTAAAAGAAATTTTGTCCTCAAAATTTCAGAAATTACCTAATAAGAACAATTTTAGATATTTCTTCCTCATGACTTCTTCTAGCTCCAACGTTGCTTCTTCTAGAGTCAAACCTTCCTATAACACCTTAACTAGGGGAATAGTTTTGTGCCGCAATTGCTTCACGTCAGTGTCCAATATAGATGCTGGTACTAGCAGGTATGTCATGTTCTCCTTTATTTGAATTGGTTCATCTCGTATCACATGTGAGGAGTCTGAAAGATACTTCTGGAGCTGTGATACATGGAAAACATTATGCAAGTTGGAAAAATTAGGTGGAAGAGCAACTTGATATGCTGACGTCCCTACTTTCTTCAGAATTTGGTAGGGTCACAAAAATTGCGGATTTCGCTTTCTGGTCTTGAGAGACCTACCAACTCCAGTGGTCGGAAAAAGTTTTAGAAATACATGGTCCCCTTCCTCAAACTCCAGAGGTCTATGTCTCTTATCATAATAACTCTTTTGCCGACTCTGAGCTGTGAGCATTTTGTCTCGGATAATCATGATTTGTTCAGTGGTTTGTTGAACTAAATCAGGACCCAAAAAATTCTTTTCTCCTACCTCAAACCAACATAGTGGAGATCGGCATTTTCTACCGTATAAAGTTTCATAGGGGGCCATCTTAATACTAGAGTGATAGCTATTATTATAAGCAAACTCTTCTAAAGGTAGATACTTATCCCATCCTTTACCTTGCTCTTCACACAGGCCCTCAACATATCTTCTCGGGTTTGAATGGTCCGTTCTGTCTGTCCTTCAGTCTGAGGATGGTAGGCAGTACTAAACCGCAACTGAGTACCAAAAGTTTCCTGCAACGCCTTCCAAAACCTTGATGTGAACCTTGGATCTCTATCAGAAATGATATTTAAGGGAATTCCATGTAGTCTAACTATTTCCTGGATGTATAATTGAGCTAATTTATCCAGTGAATAGTTAATTTTTATGGGCAAAAAGTGAGCAAATTTGGTTAATCTATCAACTATTATCCAAATAGAGTCATGTCCAACAGAAGTCTTGGGTAAACCCATGACAAAGTCCATCGAAATACTGTCCCATTTCCATTTAGGGATCTCAAGAGGTTGTAAAATTTCTGCTGGCTTTTGATGCTCTACCTTCACCTTCTGACAAATTAAACATTTCACCACGAACTCAGAAATGTCCTTTTTCATCCCTTACCACCAATATATCCTCTTTAAGTCCTGGTACATTTTAGTGGATCCAGGATGGATTGAGTATTTACTCTGATGTGCCTCCTGCAAGATCTTGGTCATTAACTCTCGTTCTTGAGGGACACAAATCCTTCCTTGATACATGATTGCTCCAGTTTTTGAGACAAAAAAATTATCTTGATCTTTGTGATCCTGTAAGTATTGATCGTGAGCTTGGGCCTCTTTAATCGGGTTCTGAGATCACACTCTATACTTAACCCATTGATGATTAGCTTATTTGGTGTAAGGGTAGTGGCCAACTTCAGATTTCGAAACTCCTCTAGCATCTGCATCTCATACACTATCATCTGACCCATGTGTAGAGATTTTCGACTCAAGGCATCTGCTACAACATTTGCCTTTCCTGGATGATACTTTATCTCAAACTTGTAGTCATTGAGGAATTCTACCCATCTTCGTTGCCTCATATTTAACTCCTTCTGATCAAAGAGGTATTTAAGACTCTTATGATCACAATATATTTCAAAGGTTGTCCCGTACAAATAGTGTCGCCAAATCTTTAAGACAAACACCACTGCCACCAATTCAAGATCATGGGTTGAATAGTTTCCTTCGTGGGGTCTCAGTTGCCTAGAGGCGCAAGCAACTACTCTCTTATCTTGCATTAGCACACACCTTAGCCCTTTCTTTGAAGCGTCACTATACACTTCAAAATGTCCTGTACGGTCTGGAATAATTAAAACAGGAGGAGTGGGCAGTCTTGTCTTAAGCTCTTGGAAACTAGCTTCACATTGATCAGTATATTTGAAGGACTTCATTTCCTGGTCAATTTAGTCAATGGCAAGGCTATACGAGAGAAGTTTTGTATAAACCTCCTATTGTATCCTGCCAAACCCAATAAACTTCTGACTTCTGTAACCATCTTTGATCTCTCCCATTGAATCACTGCTTCCATCTTGCTAGGATCTACGGCTACCCCTCTATTAGAGATGACATGTCCGAGAAACTTTACCTCTGACAGCCAAAATTCACACTTCTCCAATTTGGCATACAACTTTTTCTCTTTCAGCACTTGCAGCACGATTCAGATATGTTGTTCATGTTCTTTCTCACTCTTAGAATATATTAAGATGTCATCAATGAACACTACCACAAATTGATCTAGGTAGGGTCGAAAAATGCGATTCATGTAATCCATGAAAATTACAGGTGCATTTGTCAACCCGAAAGGCATTACGAGAAATTCATAGTGCCCATACCTAATCTTGAAGGCAATTTTTGGTACATCCTCCTCCTTGATCCTAATATGATGATATCCCGACCTCAAATCAATCTTAGAAAAGATAGAGGCTCCCTTCAGTTGATTCAATAAGTCATCTATCCTAGGGAGAGAATACTTGTTTTTGATAGTCACCTTATTTAGCTGTCTATAGTCTCTGCATAGTCTAAGCCTTCCGTCTTTCTTCTTAACAAACAATACAGGAGCTCCCTAAGGTGATACACTTGGTCTAACGAATTGCTTGTCTAACAGTTCCTCCAATTGTTTCTTAAGTTATTGTAGTTCCTTCGAGGCCATTCTATAAAGTACAATAGAGATAGGCCCTGTCCCAGGTAAGAGATCAATAGAGAATTCTATCTCTCTCTTGGGAGGTAAGCCTGAAATATTTGATGGAAATACTTCAGAAAACTCGTTGGCTATTGGGATTTCATCAAGCTTCGATTCAACTTTTAGGTTTGATAAATACAAGAGAATGTATCCAAGTACTTCATTCTTCAACTCCCTATTAACTTGATTGGCATTAAACATCAATAACTGCACCTCCTCTTTTAGAGTAGAAGGTTGAAATTCAACAGTCTTGTTACAACAATTCAGCAAGACCCGATTTCTAAACATCCAGTCTAATCCTAGAATGATCTCAATATCTCTTAAAAGTAAACTGACGAGGTCTACAGAAAAAGTTTTCTCCTGAATGATGACTTGATAGTCTCTACATACAGAGGAAGTTAATACCATTTCCCCTGTGGGAGTTACTACAGATAGCTCATAGGGAGTTTCAGAAATAGGAAACTGAAACTTCTTAATACATTCTTCCGATATAAATGAATGACTAGCACCAGAGTCAAACAACACCATAAGAGCAAATTCATAGATATAGCATGTACCTTGAATCATTTCAGAAGATTGAGCTGCCTCTTGGCCGCTCAGGGTGAAAACCCTTCCTTTCACCTAAGGCATCTGTTCTGGCTGGTTCCCCACATTTTGTGGGCAGCTCTTTGTAAAATGGCCCTTCTGTCCGCATTTAAAACAAACATCTAGTCCCATGTAGCATGGCCGGTTACCATGCATGCGTCCACACTTAATGCACTTGATTGGGGTGAGGTCTTGTTGGAAGGGTCGAGGACTCACAGTCATTGGCTTCTTGCCAGTATGCTGTCCTTTTTCTCTGATATTTCTGCCAGAATTTTGTGGCCCGTTCTTCCTTTTCCAAAAGTTTCGTCTTTGTTTCTCATCCTCCACTGCCCTCAAACTATTCTCCAAGAATCTGTATTTATTTATCAGAGGTACAAACTCCCTGATCTCCATAGCTATAACAACATTCTTTATCTCTGGGTTCAGTCCTACTTCGAACTTAACAGCCTTCCATGCTTCATTTGGGTTAAATCGCAGATAAGAGGAGAACTTAGACAACTTCTCGAACCTCGCGATGTATTGGTCTATGGTCATGCTACCCTGCCGGAGTTGGAGAAATTCGATTTCTTTCTCCGCCCTCATAGTACTTGGAAAGTACTTTTCCAAAAAGGTGTCTTTGAACACCTGCCGAGTGATCTGCCTTCCTTGGTGAGCTAAAAGTTCTCTAGCTCTACGCCACCAGTATTCTGCTTCATCTTTTAGCATATATGTAGCAAAGATTACTTGCTGCTCCTCAGTACAGCCCATCACTTCAAAGATTTTCTCTAACTCCCTTATCCATCTTTCAGCTACAATCGGGTCAAAGCCGCCTTGAAAACAAGGTGGCCTAGTCCTCAGGAACTTGGATATGCCATTATCATTTACAGCCATCCGGTTGTTAGCACCATTCACACCATTCGAGTTATTAGCATTCTGGAGGTATTATAGAATTTGATTAGTGGTCATGACTTAGTCTCGAATTGCCGTGGCCAGGTTGTGCAGGGTTTCCTCCGCATTGTTTGTCAGATTTCTCCTTGGTGGTGCCATTTCCTACTGTGGTAAAAACAAAGTTATGCTGCTATTGAGGTGATCAAGCCCAATAGTTAGTTCAAAAATATTTAACAGCAGTCATAATACCACCTCGGCATATAGATAGGAAATACTAGTAATTTTTTACCTATATGAAGTCATTGATCCCCTCCACAGCACAACCACAACCATACTCAAGACACTATAAGATCGATTCAGATAACCATTCACCCACTGGCCATCTAGGATCGACCTGCTCAGATACCAATTATGTAATAACTCCATTTAAGTAACAATTTTTTTTAAATACCATGAAATTATTACCTCGTTACAACTTGACTCAAAATAAAATTTATTTAATTTATACAATACAGAGTTTACATACATATCATTAATCAATAACATCCGTACAAAAGTCTAACACATACATAATTACATCTTATTCATCCCTGTTGACCAGTTCCGGAGATACGGGTGCGGGTGGTTGCACCTTAACCGAGATCTTAGTCAACTCGACCATAGACACCATATATATTACTTGGATCAGCTCAAAAGAGAGTAACTCGATCCAACATACGCTAAAAGCCAGTGCCATAGAGAAAATCTGCATAATTATTCTTCTGAACATGACATGGAAATATAGTGAGAATTAAATGCCAGTAAGTTCAACAATATATCATCATCATATAGCTAATCACGTCATGTTCATCTGTATAAACTACAGCAAATATCTTTGGTCACATGAATGCACTATATCTATGCACATGAGAATCGTACAATAATGACATGTATAACATGATTAACTATTTTTAGAATATCATATGATGACTATCAATTTATTCTCATATCAAACTACCCCAGTCAAGGTGAGTATTTTCTACTTTCCGGTATGGGCTTTTCTCACTCTGTCCGACATGGCACACTTTTTTTTTCTCATTAGCATAATCATAATCGTTGGTAGGGCGTCCCCTACTGGTGCACCACACGGATTGCCATGTGACCGTGCTCACTTTTCTTTTCACAATAATAGCCAAAAATATGCTTTCAATAACAAGTATGTTCATCAAAATATAATTATTACCAAAAATCGTTGATAATCATGCCATGAACATAACCATTTCAAATATCACTTCCATGTCAAAATTTCACAATTAAGATGGTAAGAAATTCATACAATGGCAATGGCTATGACATATACTAGTCATTTAATTATTTCCATTTATAAGATTCTTCTTCCTTTTTAAATATTAATTTTATTTCTTTATTTTCTTGATGCATGTTTTCATCTTATCCGACCTTCTCTTACTAATAAGAGCATAACTCTCTCAATTTAACTCCGATGTAGGTGATCTTGGTGTCAATTTAAAGATAAAACAATTATCTAAAACTATTATGTTGAACTATTTAGTGAAATAGTAATAAAGCATGGTGATATTATTCCCTCAAAGTATAGGATATTTCTTCTCGGTTAGGTTCTGACCTCTACCTACTAATCTGTCCATATCTCCCTTATGAGAATTCCAAATTAAGTGATTCCAGTGGCTAAAAATCCGTGAAACATATAGCCATAATTTTATGTTAATCATTTATTTTAATTCCCTACAAAATGTTCCCATAAATTAAAACACAGAAGCTATCCTAAAATATTCTTCCCTGATTAATTAATTTCTGATCACTGCATATTAATCGGACCATATCTACCTCATATGGACTTTAAATTGAGTGATTCCAGTGGTTACAAATCTGTGACACATACATATATAATTCTTATGTTAACCATTTATTTTAATTCCATACAGAATGTTCCCAGAAATTAAAACACAGAAACTTTCCTAACATATTCTTCCCTGATTAACCAATTTCTGACCACTGCATACTAATCGAACCATATCTACCTCATCTGGACTCCAAATTGAGTGATTTTAGTGGCTAAAAATCCGTGTGACATCGATCTACAGTTTTAATGTTAACTATTTGTTTTAATTCCTTATCGATTCTTCCCAAAATTTTAAAAATAAAAGCTTAAAATTTTGCCAACCATAGCCATACCTATGTAGAACTATCTACACCAGCCTAAGTATTCAAACATACATAATATGTAACATGATATAGCAACATCCGTGACCAATCATCAAAGTTCTAAGATCAAAATCTCATATAAATATTACAAGTTTCAAATCTTTTCTTCAAAAAGAAATATTGTTAAACTTACCTTGAGCACTTAGTCCTTTAGACTTCTCCTTCTTCTTTCTTCCTCTCCTTTCGTCACTCTACTTTGCTTTTATTTTTCCTCTCCCTCACTTGGAAAAAAATTCTAATGTTGTAGGGGTGGATTTTGCTTAAATAGACCACTAAATAATTCACCTTTCATTATCATGGGTCTACCTTATCATAATTAGGATACACTTGGTTGAATTTTTGGAAAACAAACAACTCATGTTCTTGTCTTCCTCTTCCTTAGTCAAGATATGCATAGGAAAAGGAGATTTGTATTTTAAAAATTATGATAATATGTTCTTAAGATAAGGGACAAGGTCCCTTTGATTTATGGATTCATTTCCTTTTTCTTTTGTCTTAATCAATTATGATAGATTTGTCTTTTTAGGTGGCAAATTTCTAGCCCTTGAATCTCCATTATTTGGTTGAAATTATTTGTGTTGGATAGGAATGTTTTGTCCTAATGTCATGTATTATCATACCACATGCTAAAATGATGAGTGTAGGATATAGATGTTTTGTCCTAAAGCCTTGTATTATCATACCACTTGCTAAATTTTTTGTCTTAAAGCCATGTAACCTAATCTTTATTATATTATCACATGATTTATTTTATTTTATTTTTCCTCTTGGATTTGGGCTTATTCCTACCCATTTCCTTTTCTTTGTATAAAATTCTACCTTTCTTGGAGGGCTTGGATACATTTTCATAATTTTTATGCTATCGGTCCAATTTCTATATCCTAGTCCAAGTCTATGTTTTATTTCTTGTTTAGGTTATCCAATGGACTTGCTAGAAACTTATGTGAAGTGGAAAAACTCCATATGAAGTGTCCATAGGTGAAAGCCCAATGTATGGGTGAATATGTTAAACTAAGTAACTTTAGTTCTTGAATTAGGAAAAATTACCCTAATCCAATGTTTTCTTGAAATTTTAAGACCTTTACTTGTTTTCAAAAATTTATCTTCCTTACCCAAGAATTTCACCTTTCTTTAGTATATTATTTCTAATTTTTTTCTCTTAGATTTTCTCTCTTTACTTATTCCATTAATGTTAGAACATTTCTATGCATACACGTAAGGTGAAGAATTTCTAAGGATTATATTTCTTTAAAAATCTAAAAATTGTCGAATAAATTTTATTTCCTTAATTAAATATTTATGTACCTTAAAAAGAAACGAAATTAGGGATGTTACTTTGATTACTTTTGTATTTTTATTAATTCATGAAATGAAATTAGGGATGTTACAATGCCTTACAAGAAGCTCTTAGTATTACCTCTCGCTACATTCCTTAACCAATGAACAATGTTTGTAGTGTTTATTTCTTCACTCACTCAAAATTATTAATGATAGCTTTCTACATGTATTTCTTCACTTTATAGGTTTCTCACTAATTATTTGATTTTGCCACAATTTTAAAGATTGGAATGTTCCTTGAGTTTTATATATCATTTTTGGTACAAGAGGTTCCCAAGTTATCTACTACCTTTTTTGTGAGCATAAATTTCATAATGTTAATTTACAGTTGTATTGCTTCACTTTTTTGGTGTTGTTTTGATAATTTGTAATTTGAATTCATTTTTAAATGATTTTTAAAATTTTTAAAATAAAAATTTTTAAACGTTAATTTAAAAATAAATTTAAGTAATTAAAATATACTAATCCTTTGAGGTTATTGCTTCCTAGTAGCAATCTATTTTCTTTTATTTTGAATGCTTTTTTTTGTGTGTTATATGATCAAACTCCATATGCAATACTTAATTCACATTTTTTTTCTCTTCTCCTTCTGAATTTTATTCATATCCAATTTTATTTTATTCCGTAATTTACATATGAATGCAACTAAAGAAAACTGAATGGAGGATTGGTATCAATTTCTTATTTTATTCTTGTAACATGTGATGAATAATTTACATATAACCCATTAATTAGGAGCACCCCTAGGTAATTTCTATTGTCAAACTTGTCTTATACTATATATGCAATATAATGAATATCTACCTTTTTGTTCAATTGTGCCTCTACATATGTATTATGGACTGAGCCATGTAATTATAGAGCTAATAGTTGTCACTATTCACCAATTTCTTCTTTGGCTTCAACGTGAAGTGTAATATGGAATGTGATATATTATAGAGCTTACATAAGTGTAATGGTCTGAAGATAGTATAATATATTTTAATATCTATTCCAACTAAATTTTTTGTACTCTTTGCCATTTTGGTACTCTGAAGTTGGTTAAGAAAATGTTGAATAAGTTTTGTCTAATATGGAATGTGAAGTGTTAATGGAGACTATTCAATTTTAAATAAAAACTAGAAATATTATTTTTGGATAAAATTGAAGATAAAATTAATTATAACTTATAGAAAGTTGACATTAATTTTATTAAAAAGCAATGTGTTTTTCTTCCATTCCAATTTTAACATTTTTTCTTAAAGAATGTTTGGTACATACTAAGATTATTTAATCCTGAAAACATGTTTCTCCAGAAATCTATCTTTTGTTTCATAGATGAAAGTTAATTGTTTTATCAAGAAATTACTAGTAACATGAAATATAGTAGTACTACATGGAGAGTAGCTGCACTTGGCAAATTTCAAAAAACCTATCTTTTGTTTCATAGACACGTTCTTTTCTCAATAATTATTTTATGTCATTGGCAACTTAACAAATTCTTTTTGAATTGCTCTTTTTATAGTACCTTGGTCATCACGATCCTATTTCTAGAACTTTTCTTTATATGTAATAGGTGGATGATGGCGGGAAGAGGAAGAGTTGGACGAGGTGGTCGTGGGTATAGAACGGTTGCACAATCTCCTTTTAATGAAGGACCCTTGCAATTATCTATACAACCACACAATGAAGAGACTCAGGCACAGCCAATCACACTAACTTCTCTACGTCCAATTATTAGTGCAGGTAATAACTCAAAAAACTCAACATGTGTTATTTAATATTAATTATTATGAAAGTAATAACTAACATCACTTGATTCACAGCTTCTTGCAGTATATCTAGAAAGGTTAGGGGAAGTTATAAATGTATTACAGTGGATGAAAAGACAAAAAATGGTAAGAAAATTGTAGTTGAAATCTCTGACAATATCCTTCGAGCTGTGGGAGAGGGATCAAGGGATCTTGTCAACTACATAGGATATATGACATGATGCACATGTCCATTGAAAGTGAGAAAGTGGACTGAGATTTGAGAAGAATGTGCATCACAAATCTTGACAAGAGTAAAGGTAATGACTAGAATATTTCTTTATCATATTAACTGGTCGGTATATGTCCATAGATTTCTTATCTTTGGGTTTATTGTTAAAGGAAAAATTTGAAGTAGGGACAACACTAGAGTGGCGATTTGATTCGTTCATTAATGCCACTGAGCAAAGGTGTTACAGAACTTGGAGGTTAAATTTGCATGAGCATTACTCTTTGTACAAGACCGATGAAGAAAGACTCGCGCATCCTCCTCCTGTAATCAACGATGATGATTGGAGGCATTTAATCAATTATTTTGGATCAGAGAATTTTAAGGTAATCTAAAATAACACACTTAAGTCTAGACAATAATCCTTTGCTGCCTTAATTAATTAGCATCAAGGTGTAAGCTTGCACACTCATGCTTATTGGTGGTTTATTGTAGCAACACCTTTACCAGCAGAAACATAAAAACAAGATTGCATATATCAATCAACTGTGGATCTCTCTGCTTTTTATAAGTTGTGTTCTAATATGTAGGCCTTTGTAGACTATGCATGTGAGCTTGTCAGGGATTTGCATTTTTTCTGCTAAAAATTCATAGGAAAGCCCTTTCTTTATGTTATTTTGAGATGTTTTCTCTCCTGATTCTTCCTTCATAAAAGATCCAAAAGTAACCAAATTTCACATTCAAATTTGAGTTATAATATGCACACGACTTTGCAGGCACACATAATCCTAATGCATTGTTGTCAATTTGGAATTCATAAATTCCTTTTCAGCTTGCAAAGTGATGCCAAGCTTCGTGGCTTATGATGAGCTAGTTTTATATATGTTTTTTGATTTTCTCTGATGGCTAGGAATTCTTCTAAAACCATCAGTATGAGATTTGCTATATGCATGATCATGTCTTTCCTCTCTAACAAGCTTTCTCTACATATGCAGTTATCATGTGCTTAATTATGGAAATCCTCTTGAACCTGTGATGAGAGATTTATGTTATTTTTTTTGTTTTCTTGTAAAGATGTGGTATGGTGGAAGCATTTTAGTTTAGAGGATGCATACCAGGAAAATTACTCATTTGCCATCTGTTAGAGGTGCTGCCAATGTTTAATGAACTTTATAAAGATAATCTTGTGTATAGAAGTTTTCACTTTTTGCAACAATCCTCTAGTTTGATTTATGCATTAATGGTTTGTCTGCTGAGGTTATAGGTCAAAGTTAATTTGTATATGGTAATTATGCGTAAAATTCAGCTTCTAATGTAGTTTGGGTTTTCATTAAAAACTATGAAAAGAATTTGCTTGTTAACCTAGGAAATTTGACTTCTCTTTTACCTAGGAATGCATAGTGTTGGGAAAAACAGTGTGATACAATAACAAAACAAAATTGCATATTGTTAGGTAGCTCACTAGTTTCTTAATCTCCTAGTTTCTTTATGGTTTAATGTTTTCATTTTTTACTATACACATTATATATTATATATGGTACATAATTTATTAAATTGATTATTATATCAAATTAGTTACTACCCAAAACTGGGAGATTCAGACCCAACACTATTTCTGAGAAGTCAATTTTGGTGCTAATCAGCTGGGTAATTGAACTTTTACTGCATGAACTGGCTCTGAAGTTACCATTATAAGCCATTGTTATTTCTGTTTCTTAGAAAAGATTGTACCTATGCAACCTTGTTGCATTTATGTTTATATCATTAATTAGTATAGTACACATTAGATGAGAGTTGCTGAGCTGAAATAGTTATTTAGAAGCTTGAAGCAACACTTTCATGGCTTCTGCAGATGTGTTACTATCTGCCTTATAGAGTTGTAGGTACCAAGTACACCAATGAATGATCCTATCAACAAAATCCCTATAATGATCATCAACTTTAACCCAAATTTTTGAGCAGCTTTATTTATCTTTAGGTAGCACAGGTAAGGTAACAACAGTGAGCCTGTGACACTCAAGAAAGTCCTGCTTGGTGGGTAACCCTCATCAGGGAGATCCCCTGGCGCCCAAAGATTTGGTAGCTGTTATTTGGATAGAACTGCTTGTGGTTCAAGCCTGTACAGTGACTTCTTAGGTGGGCCTCTACTGGCAGCCCCAGCATGCCATTGGCACCTTGCCTAGTAGCATTAGGAGTGTCATTCTGTTCTACCACATTTTGTACCAAAAAAAAAGTTAGTCTGAATTCATAGGATTTATTTTCTCTTAATTTTGGTGAGGTCTTTTGAGCTAATAATTGTATTAGTTTTATTCTGTTTTTAAGAGGGTTGATGGTCCTCTGTTATTAAACTAAGCTGGCATGGATATATTATAGACTAATCTGCTAGTGATTCTCTGTCAGTTCTATCTAGATGGCAACCCTTGTCATTGCCTTATGAATAGCATTTATAGCTTCCTTATGTTATTCGATTATGATTTCTCCTGCATATGAGGGGGGATGTTTATTATGGTCTCTTAAGTCAATAACTTTACATTCTTCTCTTGTTTCCTCGTAAACATTGACTGCATATTCATCAGACAATCTATCAAAGGGTGGCTTCATATAAGGATTTGGAAGATTTTAAGCAAGATGTGAGGTTAGTAAACTTTATGATGTGCATGCCTGGTCATATAATCATGATATTACACATATTTTTGTAGTAGTTTTATTATTTTTTTAACTTTTTATGACAAAATTATTTTCTTATAACTATGTCATATAAGCATGAGATGTGTTTACAAATTATTTTATGAAGAAACATTATATTCAGTGTAATAAAGTATCTAATACAAGCTTCCTATCCTCATAGTCTGGATCTATTGTCTATAAATTAAATTTCATGTCTATATAAGTAGAGATTGTTACATAAGACTGTAACAATAGATAGAGTGTGCAACATAGATCAGCATGCAATTGCGATTTTTGGATCTCATGTAGCTAAACAAGTTCTTTAGGGATAACAGGCTTCTTATGTCATGTCCCTAATTTTAGGGCATGTGAAACACGTATACTATAAACATATATTTTCCATAAACATGATAATTCTAATCATTTATCATGGAAATAGATACATATAGATTCTCCCATACATATACCATATATAGAAAAAATATATAAACATCAGAGTCACAATAGAAGCAGGGATCCTGCCTGTGGCGTTTAGAGCAACTCTAGAGTACATTGATATTACAATTTAAACATTGAGACCCTAGAAACAATTTAGGCTCATCACGAAAGTACGACACCTAGTCGATCAAGATGTTGTAGGACCAAACTCTGGGTATTTATTTGAAAAACATATAAACCACGTGTAGTGAGTTTTACAACTCAGTGAGCAACTAACACTTCCTATGACCTCTTAGGTTAACATATGAATGTACTCTTTCTTTTAAAACTTGTCACATTGAAAATCACAATTCGAAGGTACATTCATATAGGACCCGCATTTCAAATAAACTCTATTCAAATTCATATGAATATTTAGTTCATAAGTAATGCTGTAAGAATGGTAATAAAATCATGTTATGCATCAACATAAATCTTATGAAAATATTTGGAGGATCCCATATTAAAACCACCATATCAGAGTTTAACCCATTCCGTACTTTGGTGGTATAGGATTTTCTAAAACTCAGCATCTCGCTAAGGTTTGCCCTACTACCATTCAAGAGGACACGCGAAGGGACTCTATATGGGTATTTCCTAAGCACACAGCAAGGGAAGGCAAATCATAACTCATATAACTGGCATCTCGCCCATATAGGAGGCATTCCGCTCTCCATCACATATCATCTCTTGTGTGTTGGCCCTCACATGAGGCTAGCACCACCCCCTGTTAGCTGAAGCAATTAAGGTGCACCAGGGCTAACATGACCTGCTGTTAGAAAATAGTGTTTCCAACATGATTCCTCCACAGAAAATATCATATGCACATATACCATATAATCTAGTATAAAATTCTCAATATAATACAGACTTTCAGTCTCAGTATATTCATTTGTCAAAACTTCTCAATCAAGGGAATCATGTATACATGCCTACATCCGAGGCAATCATATCACTGTATAAATCAATGTCATATGTATAATATATTTTCTTTGCCATATAATGAGAAATACATTTAAAAATCACATGTTCAATGTGTTTCAACACTCATTTCAAAATTCATACTCTTCTTGAACTAGATATTATAATGCAATCGTTTCAGATATTCTAAATCATTTCAGGAATATATAAAAGTATAAATAACTTGTAAACATGCTCATTTATCAATGTAAAATTCAAGAAGAGTAAAAACAAGCCATAGGAAGAATCATCTACTCACGAGGTAAAGGCTCCAGATTGGATAGCCCTAAAATGTACTTTTTCAATCTCTATTTGATCAAATTGTCTTCAAAAACATATTCGGAGGGTCTAAAAATCAAGAAAGCAACTTCGGAAACTTGGTCACTATTCATCGTAGGAAAACACTATTCACCCACCGAAAAACACTATTCACGACGAACAAAAATGATGTTAGATGGCCAAAAATATACATATTCTAAGGTTTATCTAACTCCTGAATCCATCTACGGTGTCAGAATTTCAATTGGAGGTCTCTAAGTAAAAGTTTCAAAATTTACCTTTTTCTGAGATTTTCTACTTCATATTTACGGTGATTCAACGATTGATTTGAAAAATTGATTGGTCAAAACTATAGTATTTTTCGTTCTGAATCCATTAGCACCTTCAGTTTTGTGATCGGAGGCTCATAGGCACTCCAAATCTAGAAAGAAAGTTGAAGGTTACTATTCAATCACTATTCACTATTCCTCAATTTCGCATTTTTCATACATTCACACCTTCGCCTCTATATTGTCTCCCCTTTCCGTTTATTTTATTTTCTATTTTTTTTATAATAATAATAATAATAATAATTTAATAATTGAATAATATGATTTTCTTTTATATAAATTCATATAAATTCTGTTTTTCATCCAGAATATCTCAAAAATTTCTAAAAATTTACATTCTCATAAACCTTTAATTAAAATATTAAATCATGATTTTTCTTGATAAAAATTGCAATAAAACAAATCTCAAAATAAATATCTTTATTCATATTAAAAGAAAGAATATTTCTAAAAATACAACAAAAAATTCATTAGAGGCTAAGATAATTATTTTAAGCAAAACAATACTTATTTTAATTAAAAGTCTACTTACTTTTAGCAAATTATAATTATTTCTAGTCAAATAAAAATATATTTGCTTATAGCAAAATACTATCATTTAAAAATAAAAATTACATGCCAAAACGTAAATTCTCATATTTTTTTTGTACTTTTTAACCTATGTAGTAAATATACTTATTTTCTATGGTTCTTATCCCAATTTTTGAAATTCTCTCTTTTATTCTAAATTTTCTTTAATTAGAATTTTCGTTAAATTTTATGGTTATTACATCTTACTTGTAGTTATTTTATAAAATTGGGTAGTGAACAGGAAAGGCTATTAAGTCACATGTTGATAATTATATATATATATAATCCTAAAATTTATTATCATCATAAATAAATATAAAGAAAAGTAAATAATGATAAAAAAAAATCAGAACAGACAATGAAATATTAACAAAAAAATTTGTTGATGTTCGTGTTATTTTGGGTCAATGGTCTTTTTTTTTTCTCAGATTGGCTGGTTTTTATTGATTTGATTGGGTAAAAAATTTGAGCAGACCCAAAAGTGGGTATATGGTTCAACTAGCCTGTTACTCTCATTATTTGGCATGGATTTTCCTTTTAGTCAAGTTATTGCAATTGCATTATAGGATGAACGACATTATGAAACTTGGCTTGTAAATCATTATTCTTATATTTGTTGGAGACTATTAATTAAAGGAAAAAAAGTTGCAGGACTTGTCTAAAGTATAAACACAATATTTCATGTAGGCATATAAAGAATGGATTCTTAAAACAATTAAAGATAGTTAGAATTTTTTTCACTATAAATTCATTGCACTTTGGGACAAACCCGGAAATGATCCTCATTAGTGCACATCCATTGTTATTTTTGGGACTTACATCATATAATTCATACTGTTGTTGTAATAACCCTCAACTAATAAAACCTTTGAAGGTTAAGTAAAAATCATTTGAAACAAAGAAAGTTGATAACAATGTAAAATTTTAGAGCGTTTCTGACCTTTTCTTCTGACCTTTCGTCACTCATATAAGCATAACTCTCTCATATGAAATCTATATTAAGTGATTCCAATTTTTAATTAAAGATAAGACATATATCTACAACTTTGATGTTGGGAACTTTTTCTAATTCCCTGAATATTATAGTGATAAGAGGCAAAAACCGAAGCGTAGTGTGGTCTGGACCTTTGCTCACTATTTTATGCATAACTCTTTCATATGTACTCCAAAATTAGGTGATTCAAGTGGCTACAGAAAGCTACGAGAAAGGGTTACAACTTTCCTATTGGACGTTTTGTCAAATTCAGCTAAATGAGTTCGCCGCGGCGAGAATATTTCGTCGGCGGCGAGAATGCTGTAGCATTTTCTCGAGAGCATGAGTTTTTCTGGTTTCGAATTTCGCCGCGGTGAAATTAGGCTCGCTGCCGGCGAAAATCGTGGACCAGAAATCTTGCCGTGGTGAGAATTAGCTCGCCGGCGGCAAGATTCGTCAGATAGGCATTTTTTAGCGGTCCCCCCTTCCTTTTTCCTTCATTTCCTCCATAGCTGAACCTTCCTCTCTCTCTCTAAAATTTTCTCTACCTTCTCTCTAAGATATCTCATCATCCGGATGTCCAATTTGAACAAGCAAGGTACCGTTGGACTCGTGGGAAGGAGAGCTACAAACCACACCAATCAGTTTCGCCGGAAAACCGCCGGATTGTCGCCGAAAAATCGCATGAATAGTAACCTCCAAGGTAAATTCCGTCCAATCGTGTTTTAGGCTTCGTTTTTACTGAAATTCTTTCTATAGATAGTCTTAGAATTAGATTCTATGCTAGAATATAGGGTTTTTAGGTTTCGGCGTGAATAGTGTTTTCGGTGAGTGAATAGTATTTTCTGACATGAATAGTGACGTTTAGAGTTTTCCAATTCTCATGTTATGTCTATGTTTTCTAGGTTGTTGAACCATCACGAGGTGAAATTCTCGTTGTTGGACTCCTAGTAAGGTGAGTGAGTTTTTCATACTATAGCGCATGTTTTAGGAATTTGATTTATAACTCTCTCGTATGATTTTAACTAGTTGGAATGTATGTTAAATTATTTTACCGCTTTGAAAACCAATATGTTCCAACCATCTTAGAAATTATAAATTTCAATCTTAGTTGAACCCTAGGTATGCAGGGCAAGCATCTAGACTGATAATTCTCCATTTGAGCTAGATTTATAGAAATGTAAACTTAGTCATAGAAATGAACTAAGTTAGCCATGAAATGATTTGATGCATGCGAACATCTATGCGACGTCTACGAACGATATGTTTAAAGGGAAAGTTTATGATGATAAAGGTCTCCATGGGAATACATGGATGAAACATATTTTTAGAACGAAATTTTATGCATGAAAAGAGCTAGATGGAGAATTATCGCTTTATTATAATGTTATTGAAATGTTTTACTTTAAACTTTTTGAATAGCATATTTCAAATATTTTCTATTGGAGGGACCCTTTTAGATCACTGTTAGCTAGCCGTAGGTAGTGCTAGCCCTGGTGCACCATGATCATGTTAAGGCTTCGGCCTGGGATATTGTGACAGGCTTATGACCGCCTGAGTTACAGAATTTAGGGTGAACTTATGTCTACGCCTACAATGATTGCCATACGCTTGCTATGTGCTTGGGAAATTTAGGGTGGACTTATGTCTACGCCTACAGTGATTACCCTACCCTTGTTGTGTGCTTGGGGGAGATGATAGATCTGTTAGGAAAGACCTCCAATAAACTAGTGCATTTTTCTTAAAGATTAAATATTTCTAAACATTCTCATTCATCATTGTTATTGCATAAATAACTTCATTTCTTACTTACCATGCATAATTGATTTGCTTTACGGTTACTTATTTAATCTTGTTTTATCTTTTGAACATACATTTGAATTGTTTAGCTTTTCTTTCAATAAATTATGGTTAAATGCTTAATGTTTCAATTATTAAACTCATTGCGAAACACTCGTGCTTGGTTTGCCCTGTTTCTGTTATAGTATGATTTACCCATTCACTGAGATGTGGTAATCTCACCCCTCTTCTGTTTCCTCCCCACAGATAGTCAAAGAAACTTTGATCCAGCTACAGCTCCGTAGAAGGCTAAACATAGCGTTGGTGAGCCCCAGTTTGGGCAAGACTCTTTTGTATAGTTTATCTAGTTTAGTTTATGTCTAGTGTATTTCCATGAACTTACAGGCAGGATCCTCGCTTCTTGTGTTCTTTGATGTGTTGTTTTGAAAACAGTTTTATGTTTTACAACTATGTTTGTATTATGAGGCCATGGGCCAAGTTGAATCAAGGATGTTGGATTCATGTGATATATATATATATATATATATACAGTATTTTCTTATATTGGATGTGGCATATATGGCTAGTTATATTTATTATGTACTCTGGATTGTGTGCTGAATGTTTGTGCATGCTATGTGTTAGGCTTACGGCTAGGGGGAAACCCTTATGTCGTGCCGGTCATGTGTTCCATCATTTGGAGTCGTGACAGATTGGTATCAGAGCTTAGGTTTTCCTGTGTTCATGGAGTAATGGACCTTTAGGTAGGACTTTGAGTATGGGTATGAATCTAGACATGCTTATACTCACGGTGCTGCTAAAGGGGTTCGATAGGATGTTGTCTTTTTGTTCAAGTAAGTCAGTTTATAGTATGCTATATTGGCATGGTTAAGTGACGGTTGGGCTATTTCTGTTTTATAGCGAGATGCCACCAAGAACGAGATCAAAGGTTAGGCAACCCGCGGCTTAAGAGCAGATGGCTGAAGAGTCTGCTCAGTCCGCAGTACCCTTGCCTAGAGGCCGAGGTAGAGGTCGTGGCAGAGGCCGTGGCAGAGGTCGTGGCAGAGGCCGACTTAGAGCCAGTGCAAGAGGCAGTGGAAGGGGTGTAAGGGCTGCTGAAGCAGCCGAACAAGCTGAGTTGAGCAATGAGCAAGCTGAGACTCCCAGGGCGGGGGAAATGTATTCTCACCCCCGGGATGATGTGATAGCCCAGATGCTGGTAACCATGCAGGGTATGCAGGGGGTGATAGAAAATCTAGCCGAAAGAAGGGATGGGCAAGGTGGAAGGGACCCACAACAGCCCGAAACAGCTACCTCCTTTCTAGAACCAGTTAGGTCCGTGGAGCGGCATGTGAGACCCGTCGAGAGGGAAGTGGAATTATCTGAGTTCCTGAAGCTGAAACTGCCAACCTTCAAGGGGTTGTTGGCTAGTGAAGATCCCCAGGAGTTTATAGAGGACACTGAGAAGATCTGTGAGGTGCTTAAGTGTCCAGAGATCCGATCAGTAGAGTTGGCATCCTTCCAGTTGTCTGGTGTAGCGCATGTATTGTTTAAGACCATGATGCGCGGAAGGGGAGCTACAACGCCACCTTTGGGATGGCTAGAGTTCAAGGAAGTCTTCATGGAGAGGTTTGTTCCTGAGAGTATCCGAGATGCCAAGTGGCAGGAATTTGTAGAGTTGAAGCAGACTCCCGGTATGTCAGTCACAGAGTATGACTATCGCTTCACACAGCTGTTGCCGTATGCACCGTACATGGTCCCTACTGAAAGGGCCATGGTCAAGAAGTTTGTCCAGGGGTTGA
This sequence comes from Gleditsia sinensis, assembly GCA_037074535.1. Lineage (NCBI taxonomy): Eukaryota > Viridiplantae > Streptophyta > Magnoliopsida > Fabales > Fabaceae > Gleditsia > Gleditsia sinensis. The sequence goes on from CM073467.1 coordinate 45,952,044, forward strand.
GACCAGCATTGTTTAGATCAGTGGCACCCCAGATGAAGCAATTCCACAACTATGCAGAGGCTGTGGACTGTGCAAGAATGATGGAGACTAGGCATTTGGCCGATGTCGAGAGTGCCAAGCTGAGAAAGAGGGATAGGGGTGGGAGCTCCAAAGGAGGGCAAAGTTCTCATTCCCAAGGACCACGATTTCAGGGCCAGCAGCGCCCAGCACCACAGAATGTTGGGAACCCCAACCAGAGATCAGATGCGAGTGGTAGGCTAAGTCTTAGCCAAGGAAACACCAGGTAGCCAAGTCAACTAGGACCAAGAGCCATTTAGCAGAACAGGCCACAATGCCCTATTTGTGGCAACCATCACTTTGGTCAGTGCCGCAGGAAGATGGTTGTTTGCTATAAGTGCAACCAACCTGGACACATGAAGAGGGAATGTCCCCAGTTGTATGGCTCAAGCCAAGGGCCAACTCGACCGGCTTTGCTACCAATCCCAGTGGCAGCTCAGCCTATAAGGACTATACCGGGCCAAGCAAGTAGCAGGGGTACTGGTAGAGGGATGATGGGCCGAGGTCAAAGCCAAGCAAGCCGAGGTCAACCGAGGATTTTTGATCTTACCAGGCAGGATGCACAGGCTTCAAATGCGGTCATGACAGGTACTCTTCCGGTTTGCCTACATGAAGCATATGTTTTGTTTGACCTCGGGTCTACATATTCCTATGTTTCCCTTAGTTTTGCTAAGAGTTTAGGTAAAGATCCGATTAGGATGGATGCCCCTTTCTTTGTAACCACCCCGGTCGGTGATTGTTTGCCTGTAGAGCATGTATGCAAATCATGTAAAGTGTCAGTGGGTGATAGGAAGACATCTGCTGATTTGATCATCCTGGATATGATCGACTTTGACATAATCCTAGGAATGGATTGGTTGGCATCAGGCTATGCTACCTTGGATTGCTATGGGAAGGCAATCAAGTTCAACATTCCAAGTGAAGTTCCTTTCCGGTTCCAATGTGACCGAAGTAAAGCTCCAAGTAACCTGATTTCAGTCTTGGGTGCTCAGAAGATGTTGAAGAAGGGATGCCAGGGATACTTGGCATATGTTAGAGATGTGGATGGGAAGGTACCGGATGTAGACAAGATGGCAGTGGTAAGAGAATTCCTGGATGTCTTTTCAGAAGAGTTGCTAGGATTACCTCCTGAACGGGAGATAGAGTTTGGTATCGACCTTATTCCAGAGGCTCGACCAATTTCTATACCGCCTTACAGGATGGCACCCACAGAGCTTAAGGAGCTAAAGAGTCAGTTGCAGGATTTGTTGGATAAGGGCTTCATCAGGCCGAGTACTTCTACATGGGGTGCTCCGGTCCTTTTTGTGAAGAAGAAAGACGGGTCTTTGCATCTTTGCATTGACTATCGGCAACTGAATAAGCTAACAGTGCGCAACAACTACCCTTTACCTAGGATTGATGATCTGTTTGATCAACTTCAAGGAGCGAAATGTTTCTCCAAGATTGATCTGAGGTCAGGGTATCATCAGTTGAAGATCAGGAAGGAGGATATTTCCAAGACAGCTTTTAGGACCCGTTATGGTCATTATGAGTTTTTGGTTATGTCTTTTGGACTAACTAACGCACCAGCTGCTTTTATGGACCTGATGAATAGGGTGTTCAAGCCATTCTTGGATTAGTTTGTCATTGTGTTCATTGATGACATCTTGGTTTATTCTAAGGACCATGAGGAGCATGAACAGCACCTACGGGTCATTCTGCAGATCTTGAGGGATCAGCAGTTGTATGCCCAGCTCTCTAAGTGTGAGTTCTGGTTGGACATCGTTATATTTTTGGGGCATGTAGTCACGAAGGATAGCATTCAAGTAGACCTCGAGAAGGTAGAGGCAGTACAGCAGTGGCCTCGCCCAGCTAGTGTGACGGAGATCCGAAGTTTCTTGGGTCTAGCAGGGTATTACCAGAGGTTCATCAAGGATTTCTCTAGGATTGCTGCTCCTTTGACCAGATTAACTAGGAAGGGAGTTAAGTTTGAGTGGTCGGATGCATGCGAAGAAAGTTTTCAGACCTTGAAGAAGTGTCTAACCACAACCCCAGTTCTAACTATCCCAACGGGCATAGGAGGATACTCAGTATACTGTGACGCCTCAAGGGTGGGCTTGGGTTGTGTGTTAATGCAGAATGGTCATGTTGTAGCCTATGCATCTAGGCTGCTCAGGAAGCACAAACAGAACTATCTTACACATGATCTGGAGATGGCGGCAGTGGTGTTTGCCTTGAAGATTTGGAGACACTATCTCTATGGTGAACCCTGTGAGATTTACACGGACCACAAGAGCCTCAAGTACATCTTTCAACAAAGAGATCTTTACTTGAGACAGAGGAGGTGGATGGAGTTGGTGAAGGACTATGACTGCACCATCTTATACCACCTAGGCAAGGCCAATGTGGTAGCAGATGCTTTGAGCAGAAAGTCAATGGGGAGTCTAGCCCATATCACCCTACTCCGGAGGCTGTTGATAAGGGATATTCATCGGCTAGAAGGTGAGGGGATTCGCTTTGAAGTGAAGGAGCCAGGGGTGTTGTTAGCCCACATGCAACTACACTCTCCGCTGGTTGAACAGATTAAGGCAGATCAGGACAAGGATGCTAAGCTGTGTAAGCTCAAGGATGAAGCTAGGAATAATCAGACTTCTGAATTCAGCGTGGATGCTGAAGGAGTGTTAAGATGTGGGAAGTGCTTGTGTGTACCCGATATGGATAGCTTGAGGAAGCAGATTTTGGAGGAGGCACATCAATCAGCCTATACTATCCACCCAGGAACAAATAAGATGTACAGTGACCTCAAGGACTTGTATTGGTGGAATGGGATGAAGAAGGATGTAGTAGATTTTGTGGCTCAGTGCTTGGTTTGTCAACAAGTGAAAGCTGAACACCAGAAGCCTGCCGGTTTGCACCAACAGATTGAGATACTAGAGTGGAAGTGGGAAAGGATCACTATGACCTTCGTTACAGGGTTACCAAGGACCCCTAAGGGTTATGACTCAGTATGGATGATAGTGGATCGAATGACCAAGTCATCCCACTTCTTACCAGTGAAGACTACCTTTAATGCGGCTCAGTATGTAAGCCTGTATCTGAGTGTGATCGTCAGATTGCATGGAGTTCCTGTATCCATCATATCTGACCGAGGTCCACAGTTTACGGCAAGATTTTGGAAAGCTTTTCAAGAAGTTTTAGGGACGAGGTTGGATCTAAGCACCGCTTTTCATCCCTAAACAGATGGCCAGTCAAAACGCACGATTCAAATTCTAGAGGATATGCTTAGAGCATGTATATTGGATTTTGGTGGCAGTTAGGAAGGATACCTGCCATTAGCTGAGTTTGCATACAACAACAGTTATCAAGCCAGTATTCAGATGGCACCTTTTGAAGCTCTTTATGGGAGAAGATGCCGATCTTCCGTTAGATGGTTTGAAGTTGGAGAAGCTAAGCTGCTAGGGCCAGACTTGGTGCAAGATGCCATAGAGAAGGTCAAGCTGATAAGGGAACGGCTTTTAATTGCACAAAGTCGTCAGAAGGCTTATGTGGACCATAGGCGACGGGAGTTGGAGTTTTCTCTAGGCAATCACGTATTCCTTAGAGTATCACCCATGAAGGGAATCATACGGTTTGGTAAGAAAGGGAAATTAAGCCCGAGGTATATTGGACCCTTTGAAATTCTGGATAGGGTAGGAACAGTGGCATACCGCCTAGCCCTACCACCTAGATTGAGTGAAGTGCATCCAGTCTTCCATGTCTCGATGTTGAGGAAGTATCTACCCGACCCATCTCATGTGATTTAATCGCAAGAAATCCTGTTGGATGACAAGTTGGCCTACGAAGAGAAACCCGTGGCCATTGTTGATAGACAAGTGAAAAAGTTGAGGTCTAAGGATATCCCTACAGTGAAGGTGATCTGGCAGAATCATTCCAAAGAGGAAGCTACGTGGGAAGTAGAGGACGTCATGAGAGAGAAGTATCCACAGCTATTCCAAGAGTAGTTTTATGTTTTCATGTTGTTGGTTTTTGTAAAATTCGGGGACCGAATTTTTTATAAGGAGGGGAGAATGTAATAACCCTCAAATAATAAAACCTTTGAAGTTTAAGTACAAATCATTTGAAACAAAGAAAATTGAGAACAATGTAAAATTTTAGAGCGTTTCTGACCTTTTCTTCTGACCTTTTTTCAATCATATAAGCATAACTCTCTCATATAAAATCTAAATTAAGTGATTCCAATTTTTAATGAAAGATAAGAAATATCTCTACAACTTTGATGTTGGGAACTTTTGCTAATTCCGTGAATATTATAGTGATAAGAGGCAAAAACCGAAGCGTAGTGTGGTCTGGACCTTTGCTCACTATTTTATGCATAACTCCTTCATATGAACTCCAAATTAGTTGATTCAAGTGGCTACTGAAATCTAAGAGAAAGGCTACAACTTGCATGTTGGACGTTTTGTCAAATTCGGCTAAATGAGTTCGCCGCGGCGAGTATATTTCACCGGCGGCGAGAATGCTGCAGCATTTTCCCAAGAGCATGAGTTTTTCTGGTTTCGAATCTCGCCGCTGGCGAAAATCGTGGACCAAAAATCTCGCCGCGGCGAGAATTAGCTCGCTGACAGCGAGATTCATCAAATAGGCATTTTTTAGCGGTTCCCCCTTCCTTTTTCCTTCATTTCCTCCATAGCTGAACCTTCCTCTCTCTCTCTCTAGAATTTTCTCTACCTTCTCTCTAAGATATCTCATCATCCGGACATCTGATTTGAGTAAGCAAGGTACCGTTGGACTCATGGGAAGGAGAGCTACAAACCCCACCGATCAGTTTCACCAGAAAACCGTCGGATTGTCGCCGGAAAATCGCATAAATAGTAACCTCCAAGGTAAATTCCGTCCAGTTGCGTTTTAGGCTTCGTTTTTACCGAAATTCTTTCTATAGATAGTCTTAGAATTAGATTCTATGCTAGAATATAGGGTTTTTAGGTTTCGGCGTGAATAATATTTTCTGGCATGAATAGTGACGTTTAGAGTTTTCCAATTCTCTTGTTATATCTATGTTTTCTAGGTTGTTAAACCATCACGAGGTGAAATTCTCGTTGTTGGACTCCTAGTAAGGTGAGTGGGTTTTTCATACTATAGCGCATGTTTTAGGAATTTGATTTATAACTCTCTCGTATGATTTTAACTAGTTGGAATGTATGTTAAATTGTTTTACCGCTTTGAAAACCAATATGTTCCAACCATGTTAGAAATTATAAATTTCAATCCTAGTTGAACCCTAGGTATGCAGGGCAAGCATCTAGACTGATAATTCTCTATTTGAGCTAGATTTATAGAAATGTGAACTTAGTCATAGAAATGAACTAAGTTAGCCATGAAATGATTTGATGCATGCAAACATCTATGCGACGTCTACGAACGATATGTTTAAAGGGAAAGTTTATTATGATAAAGGTCTCCATGGGAATACATGGATGAAACATATTTTTAGAACGAAATTTTATGCATGAAAAGAGCTAGATGGAGAATTATCGCTTTATTATAATGTTATTGAAATGTTTTACTTTAAACTTTTTGAATAGCATATTTCAAATATTTTCTATTGGAGGGACCCTTTTAGATCACTGTTAGCTAGCCGCAGGTAGTGCTAGCCCTGGTGCACCATGATCATGTTAAAGCTTCGGTTTGGGATATTGTGACGGGCTTATGATCGCCTGAGTTACAGAATTTAGGGTGGACTTATGTCTATGCCTACAGTGATTGCCATACGCTTGCTATGTGCTTGGGGAATTTAGGGTGGACTTATGTCTACGCCTACAGTGATTACCCTACCCTTGCTGTGTGCTTGGGGGAGATGATAGATCTGTTAGGAAAGATCTCCAATAAACTAGTGCATTTTTCTTAAAGATTAAATATTTCTAAACATTCTCATTCATCATTGTTATTGCATAAATAACTTCATTTCTTACTTACCATACATAATTGATTTGCTTTACGGTTACTTATTTAATCCTGTTTTATCTTTTGAACATACATTTGAATTGTTTAGCTTTTCTTTCAATAAATTATGGTTAAATGCTTAATGTTTCAATTATTAAACTCATTGCGAAACACTCGTGCTTGGTTTGACCTGTTTCTGTTATAGTATGATTTACCCATTCACTGAGATTTGGTAATCTCACCCCTCTTCTATTTCCTCCCCACAGATAGTCAAAGAAACTTTGATCCAGCTACAACTCCGTAGAAGGCTGAACATAGCGTTGGTGAGCCCCAGTTTGGGCAAGACTCTTTTGTACAGTTTGTCTAATTTAGTTTATGTCTAGTGTATTAGTTTATGTCTAGTGTATCTCCATGAACTTACAGGCAGGATCCTCGCTTCTTTTGTACTTTGATGTGTTGTTTGGAAAACAGTTTTATGTTACAACTCTTTTTGTATTATGAGGCCATGGGCCAAGTTGAATCAAGGATGTTGGATTCATGAGATATATATATATATATATATATATATATATATATACACAGTATTTTCTTATATTGGATGTGGCATATGTGGCCAGTTATATTTATTATGTACTCTGGATTGTGTGCTGAATGTTTGTGCATGCTATGTGTTAGGCTTACAGCTAGGGAGAAACCCTTATGCCGTGTCGGTCATGTGTTCCATCATTTGGAGCCATGACAGTTGTAGGTTAGCCAATTACTTTAGGTAGATCAAAAATGCTAGAGTACATTTACTGAAAATGGATTTGATGGGCTTTCTTAGTAGGACTTGTAGACAAACAACAATATGTGGTAGTGCTACACTGGGCTTTACAGCAAATACAACACGAACATATTCAAGTGAATCACCGACTTAGTTGTATTTTGTCACTATATTGTTATATGTGTTGGCCTTTATTAACTAATAATATTTGCCACAAATACATGTTATATTGTATCACTTAAAAATGTTGAAATTAAATTTCACTTATGTTATATTGTATCATTGATTCTTTAAGATTTTTTGAAGTTTCTCAATATGTCTGTTTGGAATTTGATATGCTTTGCATGAAACGACTCTAATTCAACTTTTTGATATTTAAAATAGTCTAAATAAAATTTTAAAAAATAATATTAAATAACGATTTCAGCGGCGACCAAAAGGGTGATTTGGTGGCGACTTAAGTCGCCACCGTAGATTGTTTATAGTGGCGACTATAAATTGTCACCATGGAAGATATCTTTCTGTGGTGACTAAAGTCGCCACTAAAAGTATACATTTTGTGGTGATTTAATTATTTTTTGGTGACAATTTTTTGCTTTTAGTGGAGACAATTATCGCCACTAATGTGTTAGATTCAGTGGCGACTTTATGAAGTCGTCACTAAAACCCTTCTATGTCGGTTGTATAGGTGACGATTTGGTGACGAGTTAAAGTCGCCACCAAAACCATTCTGTGGCAACTTTTTAGGTTTCAGCGGCGACTTTAGTCGCCACTGAAACCCGTTTTTCTTGTAGTGTCATGAATTCTTTGTATACTAAAATTTCAACTCATATGTTGTCATTTCTTGCTTAGTTATAACTCATTTGCACGACTTCACCTCTCTCCTTTTCCCAAAAAGGAATTACAGCTAAGTAGTCTTGTTTTTTCCACTAGAGATTATATCTACATTAAATTTTTAGCTAATATGAGGACTTTGGTATACTTTTTATTTCTTTTTCAATTTACTGCTCATTTTTTCAGCTATATTAAATTTTTAGTTGTTGATATTTGATGAGTGATTTTTAAATCAATAGCCTTTTTTGTTTATGACCTTTGTTTTTTACATTGATGATTTGATGTTCATGAGAGTGAGGCTGGAAGTAAGATGTGAATGCTTTGGGCGTTGGAAGAATTGCAAGCATTAATTTAAGTCTTTGATAAGAGTTGACTGATGCATGTGCCATGGGAAAGTAATCTAATGGTATCTAAAATTATGATGATTTACACTACCCATGCAAAACCAGAGGATTCTCAATTTTCTCATAGTTGTTGATTCCTTAGCCTACACTAAATTAAAATTTTCAGGTTCATTTGATTAAATTGCAATTTTTTTCTGTCTTGGGTGTGTCCATCCCCCCATGTTGCTATTTTATATCTTTTATTATGCTAGAACCCTTAAAGAACTATGTGAGATTAGAAACCAAAAGATACAAGAATGTCATCAACAAATTGAGGAGGGTTATTACTTGGCAAGGGAGGAAGCTGTAAAAAGTAAGGCAACAAAAGATGTCATAAAAGCTTTAGTATTAAGAGTAAGTTCTTGATTTTTCTATATAGCCTCTTTATCATAAGGACATAATTTCTAGCAAGCTCTATTGTATTGAATTTCTGCTAGGGAGAAGGTTGACAAATCACACTGGATTGATGATTTTCATAGTGAATAATGTTTGACATAAGCTAGTTCAGGAATAGTTAGAGGCCTTTTTCCTATGGCCATAATTACTACTACTTATTTGTTTAATGCAAGCAATTTCTCATAAACTAGTTTCTTCAAGTTTTATTCTTATGTAAATTATCTTAAAACCCCTATCTAACTGTTAGTGTAACTAACAACAATTGAAAAGCAAAGAAGCTAACTTTGCATTTTGTATTTATGTTTTTGTTGCTAGCAGCAAGCTACTACATGAAAACATGAAATTCATAAATTTGTGGACTATAATATGAATTTAAACTTTAAAGTTAGAGAAAAGAAAACTACTTTCATAGACTCTTTCTACTAACTATTTACACTTCTACTATTTAAATTCTCATTTCCATTTTTATGCCAGCATTCAGAAATACCACTTACCAAATTTTAATTACTATATAGTATATAGGAGGGGCATAAGGATTAGAGATTAAGAAGGAAAAAACCTAGTTATAATTAAAATTTGATGCTCTTCTATGTAGATTAATTTGATGCTTTTTCTGTGATTACAGGTGCCCCCCATTACACAATACCCATGAATGCTACTAAAAGATCCATCATGGAGAGTGGAGACTGGACCAGCTACATCCTCAACCAAAAGGGACAAGGTTAGATTTTTTAAGATATAATTATATAATGTTATTAATTATTATTTTTACTATTTAGAACTAGAACAATAATTAGTTAATTACTTGTTTTATATCTAATATCTATGAATGACTAAATATAGGTTAATAAAACTAGGCAATTGCTTTCTTTATGTAATTACATTATTGTACTTGTTAGCTAAAATTTAGAGGCTTATGTTGAGGTTGCTCTTAGGTCCTTTTGAGTTATTTATACGTTTATCTTGAGGGATGATTAGATAGAGGATGATTTATTGTTTATTATGATGGTATTAATGGAGGAATGTTAATATTCACATTGTAACCTTTGTAAATGCATGCAAACTAGACAAGGAAACCAAAAATGAAAATTTTAAATTGTTAACCCACCTTAACTTGCTTGAGAATCATTCAACCCATGACCTGACCAAATCTATACTTAACTTAAACTAACCCGACTTGTTATGTCACTTGTATTAATGGTCAAGTTCATATTTATTTTTTCCAACCCGACCTCTGTTTGGTTGGCTGGGATTTTTAGCACAACCTGACCTAACTCAATCTGTGCTCATCCATAGGAATTCGTTTTGCAACTCAATGAGCATATAATGCACACTATAATGGAATGAGATTAGTCAAGAGTATGAGTTTTTCATAATAAAATTATAAATCAAGGAAAAGAATTATAGTAAGAAAATATAAATATTAACAAATACAATTTAACATAAATTAAATAAATGAAGAACTTACATTTTTTATTAAAAATAACTAAATAATCATTATAGAAAATTTAATAAATTTAAGATAATTTATCACGGTGAGAATAAAATAAATTACCTTAAACCAAAGTGTTAGGAGGATTCTATATCATAACTATAATCTAATCCTTTGTATATTGTAAGGTTAGATAATCACCAATCCACTAAGAAAATAACACGTAATTCATAAGGCAAACAGTCTATAATCTATTAACCAAATTGCATGTAATCTATTAAGTAATAAGGAAAACAATTTGTAATTTCTATTCAATCATTCACGTGTGTTGGTTGACACATGGAATTAGCATCACCCTTATTAGCTGGGGTTCAAGGTGCACCAAAACTAGCATCTACTGCTGCTAGTTAACATTAATTCTGAATATGACTCTTCCCAATAAAGATATATGGAGATTAAATTTACATTTCAATATAAAAAAATTCTTATTTAATAGTCTCTCCATCAATTAGACTTAAACTAAGTCCATAACATAGTTAACAAAATATCAATCCATAGGCCAAATCATATGCTGCATCCATTGAACTAAATAATATTTCTTCCCAATTGGCACAAAATCTCCCATTTCAGTTAAATCAAATTTTTAGTAAAATTTCTCACTTTACAATATAATTCTAAAATTTCCAAATATATTTCCTTAAAATCATAAGTTTATAGCATACCAATAAGATTTTCAACCAAATTATGGTATCTGATAGCCGATAATAGAAAATTAGTTTAATATATGTATTTCAAATCCAAATTTGACTTTCAATAGCTAACATCAAAATACATATATTAAAACACATTCAAAATCTCAATACTAATTCAATTCATTTCTTTCATAATGTGACATAGAGTATAACAATTGGGCTTGTCTCGAGATACCAAAGGACTTTAAAATGAAAATATTTCAATAGTGTAATTCTATTTAACAAAAATCAGTACTTAATATAGAAAATGTAACAATTTCAAAAATTAATCCAATTCCAAAAGTTTTAGAAAAATAACAATAAAACTAGATATTCCAAATATAATATGGAAATAAAGAAGGCAATAAAATAAATTATAATAGGCATTATCTACTCATCAAATAAGGGGTTCAAAGTTGCTCATATCCCTAGGGCACTTTTTGAAGCTAATTTTGTTAAAAAGCACTCCAAAAATGAGTTCGAGGTTTGAAATGTTAGAAAATGACTATAAAATTGTGAAAACCAAGGCTTTAGGGAGTTTGTCAGTGTTGGCTAACAAAACATGACATTGTTAACACACTACATGTGCTGGGAGTCCACATGCCAGTGGGCTTTATGCGTCGCCATAAAGGGTGATGCATGGGCTACATGTGGCCTATGTAGAGATGTTTTGGCCACGAAATTTGGGCTCCCAAGATTTTTCACCTTTTAAATCTAGATGTGGAGTTAGTTTTTTATTTTGAGCAGTCTAAATAAGAGTTTTGAAACTCACATTTTTAAGGTTTTTCTCCCCCATTTTGTAGTAGTTTTTCAACTAGTATGGATGGAAGTAATTTACCAAATTTGTAGTTCTTGTCATTCTAAATCTGATGGTATTGGCAGTGATGTAAATGGAGGTCTCGAAGTCTTTGAACCAAGATTTCCCTAAAAGCATAAAGAGATAAAGTGAAGGTTTAGAAGGGGGGAAAAGAGGGTTTAGGCCTATTTTATATTTTCCTATAGTCTTTCGCTAAAAGAAGGCTTTTAAAATGTGAGGGACCAATTTAAAAATTTAAATTGTTTGAGGATGCTCTTGAAATTTTGATTATTTATACTATGGCCTAAAATTTTAAATTTTTTTTCATTTACACCATTAAAACTTTTCAATTATGCCGCTACTCCTTCAATACTCTTAATAATCATGTAATAAAATAAAATAAAATCATTTAAACTTAAGGTTATTACATTCTTCCCCTTAAGAAATTTGATCCATGAATTACAAATTCATATATATATATATGTATGTAGGTATACTACCCTTATTGTTTAAACAAGTGTGAGTACTTGGCACACATGTCACTTTCTATGTCCTAAGTAGTTTCTTGTTTAGCATGATTTTCCAATTTACTTTTACTACAGATATTTCCTTTGAACATAATTTATTTACTTATCTACTTACAATAGCCACTCATTTCTCCTCATATGATAAATCTTCATCTACTTGAATCTCTTAGGATTGGATGACATGTGAAAGGTCTGATAGATATTTTTGTACTATAGAAACATAGAACATTAGACAAACACTAGCCAATTTTGGTGGTAAGAAAAACGGTCAATCTGATACACCTTAGGTTTAATTTCCTTTTTGTTTTAAATCCCATCACTCCTTTCATAAGAGAAACTCTAAGGAACACATGATCACCTATGACAATTTCAAGCCTTGACATCTATTGTCAACATAAGCTTTCTATCTATTTTAAGCTATTTGCAATCTTTCTTTTATTAATTGTACCATTTCTACAACATTTAGTACTAATTCAGGTCCCAAAATTTTAACTTTACCCACTTTATACCATCTAATAGGAGATCTACAACATCACTTAAAAAAGCCTCAAATAGTATCATTTGCATATTGGCCCGGTATATATTGTTAAAGATAAACTCAACTAAGGGTAAATAATTTTTCTAATTTTGACCAAAATCAAGTATACATGCTTGAAGCATGTCTTCTACTGCTTAAATAGTTCACTCAAATTAACCATCAATTTGTAGATGAAAAACTATATTAAAGTATAATAGGGTACTTAAGGCTTCCTAAAGGGCTCTCTGAAAGTGAGGTGTAAATAGTGGCCTGTGATCAAAGATAATGAATATTGGTATTTCATGAAACTTCACCATCTTATTTAGATACAATTTTTCTTACTAGGCTATGTTATATGTAGTTTTCATCAGAAGAAAATGCTCTAATTTTGTCATTCTATCTACAATCATCTATATAAAATCAAATCCCTTCAAAGTTTCTGGTGCCTAGTAACAAAATTAATAGTAATCCTTTCCTACTTTAATTTAGTTATTTATATCTGTTGATGTAATCCAGTAGGTATTTTCAAATTTTACTTGCTAACATATCAAGAAATTTGAAACGAAGTCAATTATATCTTTCTATATACCATCTTATTAGTGCAATTCCTTTAAATGGTGGTACATCTTTGTATATATGTATCTATGTACTTCTTTTAAGATTTCTTTTGTTATTTTATCTATAATAAGAATGTGCAAAGATTTTTTGCATCATAATACCCTATTAGAATTTAATATAAACTCGTTACTTTTCTATTTTGCACATCTTCTGTCAACTTGCATAATTGTATATCTTAACTTTATGCCACTTTAAATTGTTCAGTTAAAGAAAATGGAGCTATGGTGGGCTAATAGTACTCCAAGTGGCCTTGATTCAAATTGTACTCCACATTGTTCTAGTTTGTAGATTTCTTCTAAGAAAGGTCTTCTTACCTTAGCTACATGGGTTAAACTACCCATGCATTTTCTACTCAAAGCATCAACCGTAACATTGGCTTTTTCTAGAATGATACAACATAATATAATTATATTCCTTAAGTAATTCCATCCACCTTTGTGAAGTCTCTTTGTTGAAATATGCATTTAAGGCTTTTATGATCCTTATAAATTTTAGCATGTTTCACTATACAAATAATGCCTCTGAGTCTTAAAGGCATACACTATCATTGCTATATCCAGGTCATAGGTTGTGTAGTTTTATTAATCTCTTTTGAGTTTCTTAAATGCATAGGCAATTACCCATCCATGTTGCATCAAAACATAACCTGGTCAAACTCGAGATGCATCACAATACATTGAGTATCCTCTTTTTCCTAAGGGCAAGGTCAAAATCGGGGCTAAAGTCAAACATTCCTTTAACTTTTGGAAACTTCTGTTTTTGTAAATATTTTACCAGTCAAACTTAACTCTCTTTTGGTAAGAAGGGCTAAAATCATAGAAAAATCTTTAAAAAACCTATGATAATATCCTACCAATCCAAGAAAACTATGAATCTCGGTAATTATAGTAAGGAATGGCCATTACTGTACTACCTCCAACTCCTTTGAATTGACTTGAATACCATCTTTGATAACATGTTCAAGGAAGGTTACACTACTAAGTTAGATTTCACATTTCAAAAAAAAAATTATCATACAATTTGTGCTTTCTTAGAGTTTGCAAAATAATTGTTAAATGTTGCTCATGCTCTTTTCGATTCTTTGAGTAAACTAAAATGTCATCATTGAATACTATGACCAAATGATCTTATAAGGGCTTAAACACTTTATTTATTAAATCCAAAAATGTTGCTGACACATTTGTTAAATCAAATGATTTTACTAAGAACTCGTAATGCCCATACCAAGTTCTGAAAGCAATTTTAGGAATGTCTTCCTTTTTGGTTCCCAACTGATGGTACCTTATTCGTAGCTCAGTTTTGAAAAAATATTGGACACCTTAGAACTGATCATAAAGGTTATTGATATAGGGCAAAGGATTCTTGTTACGTGTGGTCTCTTTATTCTATTGTCTATGATATATGAATAAACATTATGATCCATCTTTGTCTTTCACAACAAGCACCAGAACACCCTAATGGGAGGTACTTGCTCAAATAAAACCTTTATCTAACATATCTTACAATTGATCTTTCAACTCCTTGAGCTCTATAGGTGTCATTCTATATGAAGGAATAGACAGAGGCTAAGTGGCAAGAACTAAGTCTATTATGAATTCAATCTATGTTTTGGAGATAATTTATTATGTCCTAAAGTTTAAATAATTATATTTTATCTTATTATATTAATTATTAAGGGATTCACTATACAAGAATATAATTGGATTTGTGTTTAGGGTGTAATGCAAAAAAATTGGAAGCAACAATACATTGATTTTGTCACGCCCCCAATTTAAGAGAACGCGATTGTCACGAGTAGACGATAACCAAATCCTTATTTTATTTCATACATGCTCCAAGTATATCACATATCAAGAATAATAATAAGGTATATTCACAAGTTTCCCAAAATAACCAAATATACACACCAAATTTTTATACATATATTACAGCAGAAGCAGAGATTCTGTCTGTAGCTTTCAGAGCATACTCTAGAATACAAGTACAAAATGATTTAAATACTATGAGCTTTCGAAGCAACGTAGACTCACCCACAGAGTGTGACACCTAGTTGATCACGTAGCAACAAGATCAAACTCTGTATCCTTATATGAAAAAATATGGAAATATCGTGTAGTGAGTTTGATAACTCAATAAGCAAATAATACCTGCTATGACCTCTTAGGTCAACATATAGATGTATTTGTATATTAAAATTTATTATATAGAAAATTACAGTTTAGAGGTACATTCATATGAGACCTGTATTTCAAATATTCTCAGTTCAAACCATATTTAGATATATGAAATCATAAGAGATATTGTATGATCGTTAATCAAATATTGATATGCATCAAAATATTTCTCATGAAAATATTATGAGGATTCTATATCAGAACCACCATATCAGAGTTCAAACCCTTCCTTACTTTGGCGGTGTAGGATTTGCCTAAACTCAGCATCCTAGCTAAGGTTTTCCCTACCATCGTTCAAGAAGACTAATATGGGTATTTTCCAAGCACACAACAAGGGAGGGCAAATCACATATCATATAGTCAGCATCTCGCCCAGATAGGAGGCATTCCGGTCTGCTTCACATATTATATCCCGTGTGTTAGTTGTCATATGAGGTTAATACCATCCTTGCTAGATGAGATGTCAAGGTGCACCAGGGTTAACATCATCTGCTATTAGCAAACAATGTTTTCAATAGGATTCCTCCACAAAAATTATTATTTGCACATATTCCATATCGTTCAAAATAGAGGTTTCAGTATAATTCAAAATTTTCAGTCTTAGTACAATTCCTCTGTCAGAAACTTCGCAATCAGGGTTATCACATATTTATACCCTTTTCCAAGGCAATCTTATAGCTTTACATATCAATGCCACGTGCACCGTATATTTCCTTTATCATATGATGAGAAATACTTTTAGAATCATATATTCAATGAGTTCAAAAATCTATTTTCAAAGTCATACTCTTCTTGAACTATATGCCATATAGTAAAAAAATAAAGTAATTTAATCAATTTCAGAGACATATAAAAGTATAAATAACTTGTAAACATAATCAATTATATATTTAAAGTTCAAGAAGAGTATAGGAAAAATCATAGGATGAATTTTCTACTCACAAGGTAAGGCTCCAGGTTGGATAGTCCTAAATTATATTTTTCCAATTCAAATTTGACCAAATAGACCTCAAAAACAAGTCCGAAGCGTCTAAAAACTTAGGAAATGACTTAAGGAGCTTGGTCAACGTTGGTCAATTGAGGTCACTATTCATGGCCAGAAATACTATTTACATCGGTTGAAATCACTATTTACGCGGGTCAGAGTTACTATTTATGACGCCAAAAGTTGTTAAATGGTTGAGAAATTTTATATCTTATAGTTTATTTATTTTTTGAATCTATCTACGATATTAGATTTTCAATTTGAGGACTCTAAATAGGAGTTTCAGAACTTGTCTTTTTCTAAGATGTTTTACTTCTAATCTGCGGTGATTCTGCAGCCGATTTGAAAAAATTGTTCTGCCAATATCGTAGTACCCTCTATCCTGAATCTAATAGTACCCTTAGTTTTTAGATTGGAAGCTCGAAGGTACTCCAGATCTAGAGAAAAATATGGATGAGAAAGAAAGTACTATTTATCACAATTCATTCGCCCAACTACGAAAATTTTTCATCTCTTTTTTTTTAAATAATAATAGAGGGATCAAATAGAAATTTTCTAATTTTTGGAGGATGTTTTTGCAAATTTCATTATTTATATTTTAACCCCTAAATTTTTAGAAAATTACATTTTGACCCTTAAACTTAAGTCCTCATATTATCTTCATAATTTCTTAAACAATATAATAAATAAACACATTTCCAATGGTACTTATCTCTATTTTTCATGATCATCGCTTACATTCATAATTTTTCTTTAATTCAAGGTTTTTCATTTATTAAGGATTTTTTCTTTATTTTAAGGCTATTACATTATTCTCCCTTTAAAGAAATTCGGTCCCCGAATTTCATCTCTATATTTGAAAATAAATACTAACCTTATAATTCAAAAAGATGTAGGTGTCTGGCGCGCATATCATTCTCTCTTTCCCAAGTAGCCTCCTCTGAAGAGTGATTATCCCACATCACTTTCATCGTGGGTATTTTTTTTGAACATAATTTCTTCACTTGTCTATCTACTATAGCCACTTGTTTTTCCTCATATGACAAATCTATCTAACTGAATCTCCCGACATTGAATAACATGTGTTGGGTCTGGTAAATACTTTTGTAGCATAGACATATGAAAGACTGGATGGACATTACTTAATTCAGGTGGCAAAGCCAAACGATAAGCTACTGGGTCGATCCTATCAAGAATTTCAAATTAACCTATATACTGTGGACTAAACTTCCATTTTTTCCCAAATCTTACTACTCCATTCATAGGATATATCTTCAAGAAGACATGTCACCTATGAAAAATTCCAAAGGTCAACGTCTATTATCAACATAACATTTCTGTCTACTCTAGGCTACTAATAATCTTTCCTTAATTAATTTTACTTTGTTAAGTGCATCTTGTACCAAATCAGGCCCTAAAATCTTAATTTCGTCCATCTCAAACCATCTGATCAGAGAATGACAACGTCTACCATATAATGCCTCAAAATGGGCCATTTGTATACTAGTATGGTAGCTATTGTTATAAGCAAATTCAGCTAGGTGTAAGAATCTTTCCTACCTACCTTGAAAATCAAGCACACATACTCGAAGCATATCTTCCAATATTTGGATGGTTCACTGGTGTGTACTATCGCAGGTATGCTCAAATTGATACCTTACCTCAAAACTAACCTATAGTAGTGGGAGTAAGGGTCAATCCCACAGAGACTGGTATTATCTTATGTGATTAGAAAAAGGGGGGTTGATAATCACAAATTAAGTAAAGTAAACAATAATGAAAATAATTAAGAGAGTAATTAATGAGAAAGGCGTTGATTTTAGTTGATATACACCGTCAAGGGACTGCATTGATCATTGACAACATAATCAATCTGTAATTGAATATCTATCATTGGGTTTCTAAATATGTTCCGCCTTAAGTCTAGTAAAGTAATGACAATCGCACCAATTAAACCCTAATTAACAAGCAATTCTTTAGCACATCGGTAAAGCATAGCTTATTAACCGCATGAAGAACTAGAGAAACTAACAGAGCTAAATAAATATAAACACATCGGCTATATCTAATTTATTTAATTATTCATTATAGGTTCAATGATTTATAATTCAAAATCTTCAAACCTATTTGCCTCATGAATCACAGAATTGAAGACTTTGTTCAAAACATAATTCAACGGTAGATTAAGACAGACAATATACTAGTAGGCCTCCTAGCAATCATATGAATAATCATTGAGAAGAAGAGTAGATGAATAATCAATACTCAAGTAAGATTGAAATAATAAAATCAAATCCAAATCTCGCAATGCATGAAGATCCCTTGAGGTTTCAATCTACCTCTACCAACTAAAAATAACTAGCCACGCGGGCCATAAGAAACTCTAAAGAAGAATTGAAGAAGATAATTAAGAACTTGGATGAATGATTGAATGCCTTCTTTGCTTGTTTTCCTTCTTTTTTATAGATTCACTCCTCCTAATCAAAGTGGGAGTGTATCTAGGTTAAATCTGGCCCATCGGGCTTCAATTGGAGTCAAAAAGATCTAAAATTCACAAATTCGACAAACTGATGCGGCGGCGTGCACTGCGGTGCAATACACGGGCACCGTGGCACTTTAGAAATCAACTATCGGGGTGCCACGGTGCCTGAGCTAGCGTCGGGGTGCTCTGGTTTTGACCCTCGGGAGCCCTGGCGTTGGGGCTCGGGTGCCGCGGCGCTACACAAAACACAAAACTAAGCTAATTTCTAATTATATTTTACTTAAATCAAACAAAAAGTAAGTTTAAAGGTATTAATATCATGCTTAATTAAGATCACATCATTCGCTCAGACTGTCCATCTGTTTGAGAATGGAAAGCAGTTCAGAGATTTAGTTTCGTGCCCAAAACTTCTTGGAAGGCTATCCAAAAGTGAGCTATGAACTGTGGTCCTTGATTAGAAATAATTGATATCGGTACCCCATGAAGTCTCACTATCTTATTCAAATACAGATTTGCATACTGGACTACGTTATATGTTGTTTTCACTAGTAGCAAATGTGCTGATTTAGTCAACTTATCAATGATCACCCATATTGAATCAAACCTTTTTGGTATCTGCAGTAACCTTATAACAAAATCTATAGTTATTCTCTCATATTTTCATTCAGGTATTTCTATTTGTTGATGTAACCCCGCAAGCCTTTGATGTTATGCTTTTACTTGTTGACATGTTAAACACCGAGAAACATAATTAGCTATATCTTTCTTCATACCATCCCACCAATAAATTTATTTTAAATCTTGATATATTTTAAATCTTGATATATTTTAGTTGATCTAGGATGAATGGTATATGTAGATTGATGGGCTTCTCCTAGAATCTCTTTCTTAAGTTCTTCTTTATTAGGTACACACAACCACTTGTCTAATATCAGAATTCCTTCAGAGTTTACAGTAAATTCAACCTCACTGCTATTCTTCACCTCTTCAATTTTCTTGCATAAATAGGCATCCTTTTCCTGTACCTTTTTCACCTGCTTAACCAAAGATGATTGAAATTGTATATAGGTCAATAGTATCCCAAGCTCTTTTACTGCCAATACTACCCCATCGTTTCCAACTTATGCATTTCTTTAATGAACGGCCCCTTTACCATTGTGATATGAGCCAAACTACTCATTGACTTCCTACTTAATGCATCAGCCACTATATTGGATTTACCGGGATAATATAATATTATACAGTCATAATCTTTAAGTAATTCCATCTATCGTTTTTGTCTCAAGTTAAGATATTTTTGTTGAAAAATGTATTTGAGACTTTTATGATATGTATTGATTTCACATGTCTTACCATACAGATAATGCCTCCAAATTTTGAGAGCAAAAACCATTGCTGCCATTTTCAAACCATAAATCAGATAACTTTTCTTATGTGGTTTAAGTTGTCTAAATGCATATGCAATGACTTGACCATGTTGCATCAACACACACCCTAATCTAATTCTTGATACATCACAGTATACTGTGTATCCTTTGATACCTGAGGGAATAGACAATACTGGCGCCGTAGTCAAACATTCTTTAAGTTTCTGAAAAATTTTCTCACATTCATTTGACCAATCAAACTTTATTCCCTTCCTTGTCAATCTCGTCAAAAGAATAGCAATTTTTGAAAAATATTTAACGAATTTATAGTAATAACTTGCTAAACTAAGAAAACTACGAATTTCTATAATTGTAGTAGGGTGTGGCCATTGCTGCACTACTTTTACCTTTTTAGGATCAACTTGAATACCATCATTGGTAACTACATTCCTTAGGAAAGTAACACTACTAAGTCAAAATTCACATTTTGAAAACTTAGCATACAACTCATGTTCTCTTAGGGTTTGCAAAGCTATCTTTAAATGTTGCTTATGCTCCTCTGAATTCCTTGAATATACCAGGATATCATCTATGAATACAATAACAAATTGATCCAAGAAATGTTTAAATACTCTATTTATCAAATCCATGAATGAAGTTGGGGCATTTGTTAAATTAAATGGCATTACTAAGAACTTATAGTGCCTATACTAAGTCCTGAAAGCAGTTTTTGGAATGTCCTCCTCCCTTATCCTCAATTGATGATACCCAGATCTTAAATTAATTTTTAAAAAGTATTGAGCACCCTGTAGCTAGTAAAACAAATTATCTATACGAGGTAATAGATACTTATTACGTACTGTCACCTTATTCAAATGTCTGTAATCTATACATAGTCGTAGTGATCTATACTTCTTTTTCATAAATAAAATTAGAGCACCCCAAGGAAAAGTGCTAGGGCGTATAAATTCATTGTCTAACAAGTCTTGCAACTCCTTGAGTTCAGTCGATGCCATTCTATATAGAGGTATAGACACTAATTGGGTTTCAGAAAGTAAATCAATACCAAACTCAATTTTTTGTTCTAGGGGTAACCCTGGTAATTCCTTAGGAAACACATTAGGGAATTCTTTAACCGCTAGAACCTACTCTACATTGAGGTAATTTATATCAACATCTTTAACCATTGCTAAATACCCTTGGCATCCTTTTGTAATAGCTCATGAGTTGTTAAAGTAAAGATTAAATTTTTAGGTACCTTACTATAATCTCCTTGTATCAAGAAGGAAAGTTCTCTGGGAATATTAAACTTAATCACTTTAAGGTGACAGTCGAAAAATGACATGGTATGATGACAAATAATCCATTCTCAGTATCACATTAAAGTCTACAATGTCTAAAACTATCAAATTCACAAGAGTTTCCTTATCTTCTATTGAAATCTCACACGATTTATACACATAATTTACCAGTAAGAACTCTCCTAATGGAGTAGCAACCATAAAAGGACAATCTAAATTAGTAGGATGTCTACCCAATATCTTAACAAAGCATGGTGATATATAATAATGAGTAGAATTAGGATTAAATAGTACATATGCTTTATGGGAATACATTGATAATTTACCTGTTATCATAGCATTTGAGGCTTGACCATCTTGTTGTGTCGAGGCAAAGACTCAGGCTTGTTCTTGGCCTCAACTTCTTGATCCTCTACCAGTACCACCACTACTTTCTTGATTTGAATATGCTCTAACTGGTCGTATTGGTACAAATGCAGGGGATGAAGCTGACTATACTGAAGCTTGACTTAAATTTCGTAATTGTGGACAATTTCTCATCATATGACCTACTTGTCCACACTTAAAACATGCACCAATTTTTTGCAACACTGTCCAGTATGAGGCCTACCACAAATGGGACATAGTGGAATCGGTCTTGAATCCTATTGACTAGTTGGTCTTATATCTCTTTGAATCATTCTTTGCTTATTGATATTGACTGATGTCTGGCTGGAGCTACCAGATCCTGCTTGAGTTAAACGCTATGGATTCTAAAATCTTGGTCTTTTTATATTAGGATTTTAACTAGTTTGGATATTACTATCTTAATATCTTTTTCTTCTCTTTAGACCTTCTATGTCTGATAGCTCTCATGTTTCCATCATTCAGTTGCTGAATAAGTTGAAAAATGGTTCATTTGAGGACCCACCGATTTAAACAATGGACATATCAACCATGAATTAAATTTCTTAATTCTATCTTTTTCAGTAAGAACCAGATATGGTGCATATCTAGACAACCGAGTAAAACGAATGTCATATTCAGAAACTGCCATGTTTGCTGTCTGTCTTAATTCTTCAAATTCTCTAGCCCTTTTGTCCTTTTCATTTATTGGTAGGAAATGATTCATAAAAGCTTCCTTAAATTCATCTCACTCTATTGGTGGTAAGGTAACTTCTCTTCCTTGTACCAGAGTCTCAAAGCAAACCTGGTCCACATCTGATAGTTGAAAGGACACTAGTTTAACGGATCTTCTAGTGGAACATCCCAAAACTCTGAGAACTCATTCCACATCATCAATGAATATCTGTGGCTCTTCCTAAATATCTGACCCAGAAAAAGTCAGAGGTTTCAACTTTAGGAATTACGGTAATGTCTCCTCAATCCCTATAGACTTGTCCTTTTGTTCTACTGGTCTTTCTAGCTCTTGCGTTTTAGGAGATTTTTCTAGTGGTTGAAATCCAGCCAATGTCTCTAAGCTGTTATGTATGCCAGCAATCATATCAGTTATTCTATCATGTGGCTCTTGAGGGGGTTCTACTCTCTCCTCATGGACTATATCAGATACATGGACTTATTCATCATGTCTTGGAATTCTCGTACCCCATGCACGCCCTCTGCCCATTCCTCTAGGTTGGCCTCTACCACAACCTTTTTGTACCGAAATTATAGATTGTGCAGACTCTTATTTAAAGGGTACATGATCTACAGCTTCTCTAGCAACCGATCTAGTTCTTGGCGGCATCATAGGCTATACAAAATGAAATATTTTTTTAAAAAAAAATACCATAATATTCAGTTAGCTTTATACTAAGAACTTTAACAAACTTGAAATAAAAAGGAAATTGAAATCCTATAAAATTCCTCAGCAGGACCTAAAGTATAAATATGTTTGGTTTATATCCATACTAAAAGTCCTACTAAACAATCCTTTGCTCTAACAGCCACATAGAAACTGAATACTCTGATACCAACTTGTCACACCCTCAATTTAAGAGAACATGATTGTCACGAGTAGTCGATAACCTTATCCTTATTTTATTGCATACATGCTCCAAGTATATTACATAACAGAAATAATAATAAGGTACCTTCACAAGTTTCCCAGTATAACCAAATATACACACCAAGTCTTTATATATATGTATATATATATATATATATATATATATATATATATATATATATATATATATATATATATATATATATATATATATATATATATATATATATATATATATATTACAGCAGAAGTAAGGATCCTGCTTGTGGCGTTCAAAGCATACTCTAGAATACAAGTACAAAATAATTCAAACATTGTGAGCCTTGGAAGCAATGTAGGCTCACCCAAAGAGTGTGACACTTAGTAGATCACGTAGCAACAAGACCAAACTCTATATCCTTATCTAAAAAAATATGAGAGTATCGTGTAGTGAGTTTGACAACTCAGTGAGCAGATAATACCTCCTATGACCTCTTAAGTCAACATATGGACGTACTCATATATTAAAATTTATTATATAGAAAATTACAGTTCAGAGGTACATCTATGTGGGACCCGTATTTCAAATATTCTCGATTCAAATCACATTTAGACATCCGACACCATATATGATACGGTATGATTGTTAATCAAATATTGATATGCATCAAAATATTTCTCATGAAAACATTATAAGGATCCTATATCAGAACCACTCTATTAGAGTTCAAGCCTTTTCGTACTTTAGCACTGTAGGATTTGCCTAAACTTAGCATCCCAGCTAAGGTTTTCCCTACCACCATTCAAGAGGACACGTGAAGGGACTCTAATATGGGTATTTCCCAAGCACACAGCAAGGGAGGCAAGTCACATATCATATAGTCAGCATCTTGCCTAGATAGGAGGCATCTCGCTCTTCTTCACATATCATATCCCGTGTGTTGGCTGTCACACGAGACGAGCACCACCCTTGTTAGCCGAGGTGTCAAGGTACACCAAGGCTAACACCACCTGTTGTTAGTAAACATTAATTCTAATAGGATTCCTCCACATAAATCATTATTTACACATATGTCATATCGTTCAAAATAGAGGTTTCAGTATAATTCAAAATTTTCAGTCTCAGTACAATTCCTTTATCAGAAACTTCCCAATCAAGGTTATCATATAATCATGTCTTTTTTCAAGGTAATTTTATAGCTTTACATATCAATGCCATGTGCACAATATTTTTCCTTTACCATATGATGAGAAATATTTTTAGAATCACATATTCAATAAGTTCAAAAATTTATTTTCAAAACCATACTCTTCTTGAACTATATGCTTAATAGTAAACAAATAAGGTAATTTAATCCATTTCATAGACATATAAAATTATAAATTACTTGTAAATAGAACCAATTATACATTTAAATTTTAAGAAGAACATAGGGTAAGTCATTAGGAAGAATTACCTATTAATAGGAAAAGGTTCCAAGTTGGACAGCCTCAAAATACACTTTTCAATTCAAATTTGACTAAATAGACCTAAAAAATGAGTCTGGAGGGTCCAAAAATCTAGGAAATGACTCTGGGAGCTCGGTCAACGTCGATCAACTGAGGTCACTATTCATGGTCGAAAATACTATTCACATCGGTCGAAATCACTAGTCACACTGGTTGAAGTTATTGTTTATGATACCAAAAGTTGTTAAATGGCTGAGAAATTTCATATCCTATAGTTTATCTATCTCTTGAATCCATCTACGTTGTTAGATTGTTAATTTGAGGACTCTAAATAGGAATTTCATAACTTACCTTTTTAAAAAAATTTCTACTTCCATTCTACGGCGATTCTGCAATCGATTTGAAAAAAGTGTTTAGCCAATATTGTAGAACTCTTTATCCTGAATCCAATGGTACCCTTAGCTTTTAGATCAGAGGCTTGAAGGTACTCTAAATCTAGAGAGAAAAATAGAGGAGAGAGAAAATACTATTCATTTGGCCGATTACGAAAATTTTCCGTCTTTTTCTTTTTTAAAAGAGTAATAATAGAGGGACCAAATAGCAATTTTCTAATTGTTAGAGAATATCCTTACAAATTTCGTTATTTAAATTTTGACCCCTAAACTTAAGTCATCTTATTACCTTCATAATTCTAAAATCAATATAATAAATAAACACATTTTTAATGGTACTTATCTCCATTTATCATAATCCTCGCTTACATTCATAATTTTTTTTAAATTCAGGGTTTTTCATTTATTTATATTTTTTTGTTTATTTTAAGGCTACTACTGATTTCCAAAATAGCCATCATTGTGGTGCCAAGCATTCAGTATCGTTATGCTAAATTTTATAGGTGATGCTAGCAATTTATAAACACTATTTTAGAAGTCCTGAGAGCTTAGTGTCGTGACATTAGGTTCTCAGAGCTCTGACGCTGGAAGTACAACTTGCAGATCCTTAAATCGAAAAAAGCCCATCGTTGCCATGCTAGGTTGCGACACCAGTTTGAAAATTTTGGGAAAGGTCTAAAATGAAAAAAATGCCCATTTTCCCTTAAAAGGTAAAACCATAAATTTTCTCTAGTTCTCTAACCATTGTTCACTTATTTATCTGCCTTCTCTCTAAATTTTCACTTCTTTCTCTACCATCAGATTCAGGACAATGAATACTTTGACTCTAGTCAAACATTTTCTTAGATACTGGTTGGAAAGTCCAAGAGGAAATCTTCAAGGTAAGTGAATCTTGGGAACTTCTATTTAGAGAGTTTTAATTAGAAAATTAACATCATATATGAATTTAGGAACTGCCAAAATTGTAACACCTTGGATTTTATATTAATTATCATCATAAATAAAATGTTGAGGAGGGTCAAAAACGATTAAATGGAGCATTTATATGGAAATAATTATGAATTAAATAAGGGAATTCTCATTTTGGAGGAAAGCTCTAGGGTTGGAATAATAATTTCTTTGATTACAGGACTAGAATCCTGCCACAATGAAGGGATTAAAAGATCATGAGGAGAGCTACACAAAAGGCCATTGGAATATGTCTCAAGAAGGAATTAAACATTTGGTGAAATTTTCCTACAATCAAACAAAGCCTTACCTAATGGCATAGTTCAATTGTGATGGGATGACAAGGTTGTAATAGTTGGATAAAGTAGGGTCTTGAGATAGGAGGATAATGGCTTGTTGAGGAAGATTAAATAAAATATATTATCCTTGCTTGACTCAAGGGGGAGTCGACCAACCAAGGGAGAGAAGAAGGAAAACCACGGCAAGAAGGAAAAAGAGGAAGAAAGAAAAGAAAAGAAGAGAGAGAGAGTTGAAGATGTAATATCTCTTAATTTTTAAATAATAATGTTTTACGATAAAAAATATTTTTATTTTTAATGATTATTTTTTTCTAAAAGAAAATATATTGTTAATTAAGATGATTTTTTTTTGCTTAAAATAATTATATTAGCCTTCTTTAATAAATTTTTGTTTTATTTTTAGAAATATTCTTTCTTTTATTATGTAAAAAGATATTTATATTTTAATTTTTTTTTATTAAAATTTTTATCAAGAAAATTCTTAATTTAAAAGTTCAACTAAAGTTTTATAGGAATGTAAATTTTTAAAAAAATTTGGGATATTTAGGATGAAAAATAGTATTTATATGTATATAATAAAAATAAATTTTAAATATTTAATTATTAAATAATAATAAAAATGAGAGAAAGAAAAAGGGGGAGGGGGAAACAGAAGCGAGGAATGCGAAATCTATGAAATCTATAACCAATGAATAGTGTGAATAGTAACTTTATTTTTCTCTCTACATCTGGAGTACCTATTGGCTTCCGATATCAAAACTAAGTGTACCACTGGATTCAAGATGGAGAATACTACGATTTTGACCGAATAATTTTTTAACTTAGTCGTAGAATTGCAACAGATTGAAAGTAGAAAATTTTACAAAAAGATAAGTTCTGAAACTTCTACTTAGAGGTCTCAAATTGAAAATCTGACACCGTAGATGGATTCAAGAGTTAGATAAATCTTAAGATATGAAAACTTTCGGCCATCTGACAACTTTTGTATGTCGTGAATAGTAAATCCAACCGTCGTGAATAGTATTTTTCGGCGATGAACAGTACCCCTATAGTTGACTAAGCTTCCGGAAGCCAAATTTTGCGAATTCGGAGTCATTTTTTTAGGTTTTTAGACCCTCCAAACTCATTTTTGAGGTCTATTTGATCAAATTGAGATTGAAAAAAATATACTTTAGGGTTTTTCAATCTAGGGCCCTTACCCTGTGAATGGATAATACTTTATATGATCTATTTTACATTTTTCTTATACTTTGATTGTGATATTGGTGCAGCATATGCTTTTATTACTACATTTTCAGCTTTTGAAAATTTATGAATGATTATCTTTTCTTATTGGATATTATTTGTCATAAATATGGCTTTATGGAAATTGTACATGTTCACATGTCATGAATTTAGAACCGCTGGAAGATATGTTGCATATATGCATTTCACTACTTGAGAGTGATGATTCAAGAGTATTTGGAATTGATAACCCATATGGAAATTTTTATGAAAATTATGGAAAAAGGAATTGAACATGGAAAGTATTCTTATTTGAAAAGTACATTGTTTTATTCAATTATTTTGTGGAGGAATTATATTGGAAACATTGTTTTTTAACAACAAGTGATGTTAGCCCTGGTGCACCTTGACACCTCAGCTAGCTGGAGTGGTATTAGCCTCGTGTGATGGCCAACACACGGGAGTCATGTGTTATTTGGGAAGAGCGGGATGCCTCCTATATGTGTTATTGATGATATGTGATTTTCCCTCCCTTGTTGTGTGTTTGGGAAGTACCCATATTAGAGTCCCTTCAAGTATCCTCTTGAACGGTGGTGGGGTAAACCTTAGTTGAGATGCTGAGTTTAGGCAAATCCTACACCGACAAAGTATGGAAGGGGTTGAACTATAATATGGTGGTTCTGATATGAAATTCTCCTAAAGCATATGAAATATTTTATTGCATAACAATATTGTTTTATAATTAAGCTGCACTGTATTTTGTGTTGAATATTCGATTATCATTTAAAATGAAGATATTTGAAATATGGGTCCCATATGGATGTACTTCTGAACTGTAATTTTCTATGTGATAAATTTTAAAATATGAGTTCATCCATATGCTGACCTAAGAGGTTATAGGAAGTCTTATCTACTCACTGAGTTGTTAAACTCACTACACGATATTTACATTTTTTTAGATAAGGATATAGAGTTTGGTCTTGCAAATAGGTGATCAACTAAGCTGCTTAATCCCTAGGTGAGCCTACATTGATTCCAAAGCTCTCATTATTTGGATTGTATTGTATTTGTATTCTAGAGTATGCTCTATAGAAGAAGAGGAAGGAGAAGGTGAGGTTCGGAATTTCTAAATCCTTCTAATATTGTTTTGACTAATGAAACTTCATGAAGCTCTCTAATGGTGGAAAAACTTGTAGCTTGGTGTTTGGAAGAAGAGGGAGAGAATCAAGCCAAAGTTAGAGAGAAGAAATCTAAGAAAGAGAAAATATGTAGGTTTAACATTAATCTTTCTATGGAATTTCATGCATTTTGAATGATTTATAATGATTGTAAATATCATATTTTGATGATACATGATGGATATTTATGTTTATCTATGAAGAGTGAGAGAGTTAAATCACCTTAATCAGAGTTAAAATGAGAGAGTTATGGGCTTTTTAATAAAGGAAAGTCTGGCTAGACGAAAATTTAGAATGCAAGGAAACCCGAAGCACGGCCGTGATTGGTGACACGACCAAGGCATGGTTCGGGTTGTTTTGTGATTTTTTAGTACATTTTGTGTAACTTAAAGCACAACTGTGCTTGTTAACACGGCCAGGCCGTGCTTGAGGCTGGATTTGTTCTATTTTGCATTTTGAAGGCCCTAAATGAACTCCAATGAATGGATGATGTTAAGGGAAACCAAAATACAAATGAATACCTTTTTATGATGTATTGTAGTGTGAATTCCATCATTTTATTATGAGAAATTAAATCACATATTGCATAATGATGAGATGTATGGATAAAAATACATATTAATAAGACTTATGCAAGTGAATTTGTTATGTATTGATGAGACATATGTAAGTCAATTGCATAGGAGATATATGTATGATGCATTGTAGTGTTAATTCCATTCTTTTATTATGAGATATATGTGCAATGTATGGATGTAATGCATATTGATTTGATGCCTATGCTAGTATATCAATGCATGAGGATCACATGATATATGGTATACATTGTTGGTAAGTGTATTAATACATATTTGTTAAATGATGTGGTGATGATATTATGCATAATATTAGTGATGTGCTTGGTTAATGCATAGTCTTATTGTGATGGTCATGATGATTAAAGAATATGATGTGTACATTATTATATGACGATAAAGGGATTATTACATAGTGATTGTATGAAGAGACGAAGTTGATTGTGGATGGCAAGCTTGATGATAAAGGTGAGTTGTTTGATGTATACATGGTTATATCATATTAATATATATGGTTGATATGTGGCTACAGAAAATTAATCACTCAGTGTGGAGATGTGGCTACAGAAGATTAGTCATTGAGTGTTGAGATGTGGCTGCAGACGATTAGTCACCCTGCATGAAAGCACTGCAAAAAGATAGATATACAAGAATATTATTGAAGTATAACCTAGTTATTGTATATGCCTGATATTGATGCATAATTTGTCTATTAAATATGAAAGCACGCTATACATTTTTGTTATTTTATCATATACAAAGAGAAAATATTTTCTCTAGTTTACACAGCTGGACATAATACTGTGATTCTCTTATTTATCGTATGATACTTTTAATGTTAAACCTATTAGGAACTTTCATTCTCATTATTGTTGGTGTTATGTTCAGATAAGAGCAAATGATATTGTTGTGTGTGTTTTACCAATTACCGCAAGCACATGGTGTAGTTGTAGCTAGTCTGGCGAGTACGAGTCGTATCCCACAAAGAATAATGCCAATTACTAGAATTTCACAAAAGATGCTATCTAGATCGATGCAATTCGATGAGAAAGTGTAACAATTTAAATAGATGAAAATAACCAATTAAGCAAAGCCTAGGGTTAGGGTTCACCACACTTGTGATATTTAATAACTAATATTTACCTCTAATTGCAAGTATCAAGATTATAGGGGATAGTTTAGCCTTAATTAATTAACAATCTCTTTCAAGCATTACCAATCGTACCTAAGTTGATCTAATTGCCTACTTTCGTGGTTCTTAGCTTAACCTAGGTCCATTAAGCTTTATGCCAACCATGGAATACAATTAATCAGTTTTCTTGTGCCCACTAATTGATTCAATCCTAAAGTATCTCAAACTACTTTCGTCATTAAGATATCCCTAATTAACTATTAAGTTTCGGTTTTAATCTTCACTTTTCAATTCATCGATTAAAAACCTAAGACGTGATAGATTGGTGATCAGACATTCTACCAACTCATTCATGCATAAAATAGTCAATCCTAATCAATCTAGAAGTAATCACAATTAGGGTTTCAACATTCAAGTCATTAGCGCAGTATCATCATATCACAAGAGGGTTTCCTGAAACCCTAGATTAACTTTACTCACACATCGTATAAACGGAAAAAAATTCATATTCATTAAGTAAACCATCATAGTTTAGTACAATCTAAAGAGAATAAGTAGAAGTAGAAGAGGAGAATTTGAATAGAAAGATAAAACCTGGTCTTCGAAAAAATCAGATGAAATACAACCTTCGAATGCAGAAAAATCCTACTCTAAAACATAAATTCCACAATGATTCAAGTAAAACTCTAACCTAGGAGTGTTTTCTAAGCCTAAAAGCGGAGTCTAAAGTGTCTCCTCTGGTCTCTGTCTGTGCCTTTACGTTTTCCCCCGAATATGTATCAAGTTAGCAGCCAAAAACCCTAAAAATCATGTGCAGTACAAACCCAAAGCACGGTCGTGTTCTAGGACACGGCCTGGCCGTGCTTCGGGCTGGTTTTTGGAGGTTCTCTGCAACATTTGCCCAGAGCACAGTCTGGCTGTGCTCCATGCCACCAAGCACGGCCTGGCTGTGTTGGGGGCTGCCGAACTGCTTTCTTGCCAATTTTTGGTGTGTTGCTTCCTTGTTTCCTCCTTAGCATATCCTAAGTCCTTTTGGCTCTTCCCATGATTGTTTTCTCTTGCTTCTTTTCCTCTTTTTCTCTCCTAAAAACACAAAACAAACCACAACAGTATCCAAAACAAAGTATAACCAAAAGCAGAGAAATAACCACAAGTTACTATAAATTAGGGTATAAAATATAGCCATTAAGTACTCAAAATTTCCCTTTATCAAACTCCCCCATGCTTAAACCTTTGCTTGTCTTCAAGCAAATACATATCATATCAGAAGGAAGGGGGAATATGCAATCAGATTCCAGAAGGTGGAAAGATGCAATATAGGTAATTTTTCACTCAATCAGTGTGCACACAATAGATATATGAATAGACATTTATTAAATAGTCTCTATTCTTCTAAAACCAAACAAAAAATTCTTCTATTATATATCTGCTTCTACTGTTACCATTGGTTGTATGTACTAGACTGATTTTCAGACACTCAAGTAGGCCACCTCATCCTTTAGATCTCCCTATTTTGCCTTACCCTTATTTCTATTTTTCACACTCCATTTCTTTTATTTCTCATCATCATATTTTATATATATATATATATTTAGAAATACGCCGTGAGTGCATTTTATGCTCCATCTCACTAGGGTAAAAGCATCTAGGTACTCATACTAAGGCCTTTTTAGTGCCTTGAAGGGGTACTCAGAGTGAAAACTTTTTGGGTGTCACATACCTTCATTTTTCACCTCTTTCTACCTTCACACTCTCATAGTGTTAAAACCAGCCATAGCATACAATTCACAGCACAATAGAGAGATATTTTTCAAAAATTTAGAGGTTTAATGCTAGAAGAGAGAGACTAAAATAATAACTACCTATTTCATATCTTATTGTGCATCACATGTCATGAGCTAAAATCAACCTATACTACACCAGTCTATCTTGGAAATAACAACTCTATGATTATGAAACAAGACAAAAGGAATGTGATATGTACAATATATACATGCAAAGAACAACTAAATCAACAAATAAAAGTGGCCAGTGCAGATCATAAACTCAGGCAGTAAAAATCAAATACGAAAGTCTACTCCCCCATGCTTAAATCAGACAGTGTCCTCAATGTTAGAAATAACATAAAATATAGGCAAAGGGGAGGAGGAACTTACGTACTCACTGGTCATCCGGTGGTGGTGGAAGGGGTGTTATCCCAGGTGGCAGGTATAGCAAGACTGCATCATACCCTACATGCTTTGGATAGAGTCGTGCATGGTATGCAGGGTGGCTCTCTAAGAAAGTTGCCCGGCCTCGATGCGGCTGAGCCTGGAAGAGATGGAGGCCTGATCATCCGGCGAAGTAAATGAGGTACCTGCACAGGCAGTGAACTGGGAATGGGGTGGGGGTGGAAGAGCCATAAGTGGCTCAAGGGGGACATCTTCCTTCTTAGGAGGAATCTCAGCATCCTCTCTATCCTCATCTAGTAGATATATCCAGTTCTGCCTATTGGTAACCTCAGTCCTAGTAAGGTTAGGGAGGCGGAAGAGTGAATGGCCATAGAGATACAACCAGTATTTAGCATTTTGTTTGACAACTAGTTTCATATGCAAGCAAGATTCCAAATCAATCCTGTTGCTGCCAACCACTGGTTGCATCCTCTGTAGATTAGCCTCAAATCCTAACCCTCTAGCAATGGCAGTAACCAGGCCTTCTATTACTACCTTCACATTCGTTGCCCTACCTACTCGGGCCATCTGATGAGCTATAAAGGCTCCGGTATCCACTTTGGTACCGTTTACCATAGCATATAAAAAGTAAAGCCCTCTTTGATTGGCAACCCCATCACTCTCAGCCCTACCGAAAACAATATGGGCCATAAGACGCTGTAAATATCAGAAGGTAGGGTTGCAAATGAAAGATGCTTTAGAACTTGATGCACTGTACTGCCCCTCAATAGCAATTAAGTTCCAAAAAATGTTGGCAAAAAAATCTGAGGGTACTGATCTAGTTTCCCTTGGAGGCAGGCTAAACAGTGCATTAAATTATGCTAAAGTTAAGTTAAAGCTACAGGTAAATAGTCTAAAGTTTACCTGGCCCTGATGGACATCTGGATCCCTAAATAGGACTACTTTAATAGAACTGAGAAACTCTAGGGTAGGTCTAGGGTAGGCCGAGTATCGTAGGGTAATAAATGTGTTCCACCCAATCCGATCAACGAGGTATTGGACGTCATTTAAAAGATCAAACCGTTCTAGACATTCCTCATCCATATATCGGGTACTCAACATTCCCCTTTTAACGAGAGTATCGTATCGGGTTCGTTGAGTATCATCAACGAACACAATACCATACTCGTTAATCTGATGAGGAAGTTGGGGTGGTTGTTGATTTCGTCCTCTACGAGGTTGGTAGGATTGGGTGGATGATTGGCCTGTTCGGGCTCTTTTGGGACCCATTTTGAGATGCAAGACAATTGGTAAATGGGGAGTGGGAACACCACAAATAGCAGAATTCAAGTAAGCTAATCCAATCTATTCAGGTTCAAACACATAAGTCCAAATAAATAGAAGGTCCCATGTAAACAAATGAAGAAAAGATTAGCTACCTAACCAGAAATATTTTCCAATGCGGAATTCAGTAATTCAAGCACACATGCATCCAAATTTGTGGGAGAAATTCCAAGAATTAAAAGTCCAATGAAATTCAAGCTACTAATTAACCAGAAAATTCTAGAGTGAAGGAAACCAATGTTGCAGAAATTCCAAAACGAGTGTAAATAAAGTCCAATGCAGGAAGGTAATAAAGGCCAAAAAATTTAAGGCAGTAACCAGCAAAGTGAGGCTCACAAACTAGATAGCAAAACAGAGCAATGTATGACAGTTACCAATTGCAGAAATCAAAGTACATAAACTAGCTTTGAAACCAAGTTTAGAAAGTAAAATCTCAATGCAGAGTCAAAAACCAGGGAAACAACCAGTAGTATATTGAGAGATAACCAACAATGAGTAGCAACCACACTAACAACCAGCAATAATTAGGGATTTTAAACCAGATAATTAAAAACAAAAGCAAGGATTGAAAATACCTGGATGGAACTGCAGCAAGATGAAGATTGCTATAAGGAAGGTGTTCCCAGTAGTTTGAGGTAGGAAAGGTAAAGGCAGGATGGGTGGGTTTCTGGTAAAGGGGGAAAATGGTGGATGGGTTGAGGAAGGAGTTGGGTTGAGGGAAGAATGGTTAGGGGCCACGATGGGGACGGGGGAAAAGGATTTCAGATGGAATAGGGGATGGGTAAACCGAAAGGTGTAGGTTTCGGCTAGGGGAGGTGTGGGAATCGGGAAGACGAAGCAATGGGAGAGCAAGAGAATGTGGGAAGATGATGGTTAGGGCACGGGTGTGGGTATGGAAAAACGAAGAAGGAGGGGAATAGGTGTGACGAAGGAGGAGGGGAATGAGAGGAAGTTGAATGGCCGAAGAGAGGGAAGAGAGCACGGTGAGGGTACGGGTTGGGTAGGGAAACACGGGAGAAGAAAAAGGGAGGAACTTTGGGAGCAAGCCCGAAGCACGACCATGCTTTGGGAGGTTAATTGCGGCCTTCAGCCCTTTTTTTTATCAAGAGCACGAGCTGGGGTGTTGGGTCGTGTTCATCAACACGGGCAGCCCGTGCTGTGGGCTGGAAAACCAAAAATTTTTTGTTTTCAGCTTTTAACCTGGGGCACGGAAACGGCCTACCCGTGCTTCTCGCTGGTTTTGGCCAATCTTGTAGGATTTGGCCCGTGCTTGCAGCACGGGCGTGGTGTAGGACACGTCATGGCTGTGTTACTAGCTGGAACCTCCAAATCTTCGAATTTTTCCTCAACTTTTGATTCTCCTTGACTTCCCTTGATTTTAATCCTTTTATATTGCCTTGGACACATGTGAATGGACCTGAAAAATCATAAGAAAACACTCATTAAACTTCTAACCTAAGAAATTAGCTAAATTAAGGGTGAAAACTAAATCTTAAAGCGAGAAATGAAACTAAAATAAACTTAAAAAGTAAAATGTGGGTTGCCTCCCTCAAAGCGCTTGTTTTAAGTCATTAGCTCGACTCCCTTGCACTTCATTGGATTGAGGGGGGCTCTAAGAGAGCTTAGGTGACTCACTTTTCAACCAGTTTCCCTGTGACAAAGTGCTTGAGGCGTTGTCCATTAACCTTAAAGGATCCAATAGCTTCATTCTAAACTTCCACTGCTCCATATGAAAAAACTTGGGTTACTTGGAATGGACCGGACCATCGGGAACGAAGCTTCCCGGGAAAAAGCTTTAGCCTTGAATTAAATAGTAGGACCCATTCTCCTACTTGAAATTGACGCCTTAGAATGTGCTTATCGTGCCACCTTTTTGTTCTTTCTTTGTATAACTTGGCACTATCATAGGCATCAAGCCTCAGCTCATCAAGCTCATTTAATTGTAGGCATCTCCTTTTTCCAACAACTGTTAAATCAAAATTGATTGTCTTGATTGCCCAATATGCCTTATGCTTAAGCTCTACTGGCAAGTGACAAGGTTTTCCATATATTAACCGAAAGGGTGTGGTGCCTATCAGTGTCTTATATGCAGTTTTATAAGCCCATAGTGCATCATCAAGCTTGAGAGACCAATCTTTTCTTGCCTTCGATACGGTCTTCTCCAAGATTGCTTTGATTTCCTTATTTGATATTTCCACTTGTCCACTTGTTTGAGGGTGATAAACTAGATCCATTTTGTGAGTGACTCCATATTTCTTCAGGAGATTCTGAAATTATTGCTCAGTGAATTGGGAACCTCCATTGCTTATCACAGCTTGAGGTACTCTAAATCTTGGAAAAATCACCCTCTTGAAAAGCTTGGCAACCACTCTAGCATCATTAGTGAGTGATGCCACTACTTATACCCACTTAGACACATAGTCCACAGCTACTAGGATATACTTGTTCCCACATGAGGACGGAAAGGGGCCTATAAAGTCAATTCCCCAAACGTCAAATATTTCTACTTCTAAAATGATATTCAAGGGCATCTCATTCTGTCTTGAGATGTTGCCAACTCTTTGACACCAATCACATACTTTTACAAAGGTGTGCACATCTTTGAAAAGCATAGGCCAATAAAAACTAGCTTGGAGAATTTTAGTTGTAGTTTTAGAAGTGCTAGTATGGCCTCCATAAGGTGAATTATGGCAATGAAATATAACGCTATAGACCCCTTCCTCTGGAATACACCTTCGGAAGATGCCATATGTACACCATTTGTATAAACATGGATCATCTCAATAGTAGGACTTGATATAAGAGAAAAATTTCTTTCTCTGATGGTAGCTTAACCCTTCAGGTAATATTCTGCATGCAAGATAGTTCACAAAGTCTGTATACCAAGGAGCATCAGCATAAGTGACTGCAAGGAGTTGGTCATCGGGAAAAGAATCGTCTATAGGCAACTCATCTTTGTCATCTCTCATTAAATCTTACCTAAGTCTTAAAAGGTGGTCTATAACCACATTCTCTGTTCCTTTCTTATCCTGGATCACAAGGTCAAACTCCTACAATAAGAGGATCCATCTAATCAGTCTTGGCTTGGCATCCTTCTTACTTAGCAAGTACTTGATTGCAGCATGATCTGTGAATACTACGACTTCGGATCCTAGTAAATATTGTCATAATTTGTCAATCTCAAACACTACTACCAGGAGTTCCTTTTTAGTGGTGGAATAGTTTACTTGGGCTTCATCCAGGGTCTTGCTAGTATAATAAATGACATAGGGCTTTTTATCTCTCCTTTGCCCAAGTACAGCACCCACAACATAGTCACTTGCATTACATATGATCTCGAAGGGAAGGCTCCAATCAGGAGGTTGGATGATCGGTGCAGATATTAGTGCCTTCTTCAACCTGGAAAAAGCACGTAAGCAGTCATTATCAAATACGAATGGTATATCTTTAATAAGCAAGTTAGTTAAGGGTTTAGAAATTTTAGAGAAATTTTGGATGAATCTTCTATAGAAGCCCGCATGCCCAAGAAAACTCCTCACTTCCTTAACATTTGATGGTGGTGGCATTGTTTGGATTGCCTCTATTTTTTGCTTTATCCATCTCTATCCCTCTTTCAGACACCAAGTGTCAGAGTACTATTCCTTTCCTTACCATGAAGTGGCATTTTTCCTAGTTTAGTACTAGGTTGACTTCCTCACATCTTTTAAGTACTTGTGACAAATTACTCAAACAATTGTCAAATGAGGTACCATAGACAGCAAAATCATCCATAAATACTTCCATTATATCCTCAATAAAGTTAGAGAAAATAGCCATCATACATATTTGGAAAGTGGCTGGTGCGTTACACAATTCGAATGGCATCCTTCTGTATGCAAAGGTGCCATAGGGACATGTGAACGTTGTCTTTTCTTGGTCGTCTGGATGGATAGGAATATGAAAGAACCTATAGTATCCATCCAGATAACAAAAATGTGAATGTTTAGCCATC
Organism: Gleditsia sinensis; assembly: GCA_037074535.1. Lineage (NCBI taxonomy): Eukaryota > Viridiplantae > Streptophyta > Magnoliopsida > Fabales > Fabaceae > Gleditsia > Gleditsia sinensis. The sequence goes on from CM073467.1 coordinate 45,989,974, forward strand.
CTTTCCGACAATTGATCAATAAAGGGTAGAGGGAAGTGATCCTTACGAGTGGCTTTATTCAATTTCTTATAATCAATACACATACGCCAACCCGTAACTGTTCTAGTAGGAATTAATTCATCATTATCATTCTTGACAACAGTCATACCTCCCTTCTTAGGAACTACATGCACAGGGCTTACCCACTCACTATCTGAAATAGGATAGATAATACCTGCATCAAGCAATTTTAGCACTTCCTTCTTAACTACCTCTTTCATCTTTGGATTTAGTCTCCTTTGGTGCTCCCTAGAAGGTTTAAGATTATCATCAACTATAATATAATGGATGAACACAGATGGACTAATCCCTTTAATGTCATCAATACTATATCCAATCTCTTTCTTAAACTTTCTAAGTACATCCAATAACTTACCAGTCTCTTCAGCATTCAAATCAGCATTCACAATGACTAGATATGAAGAGTTAGGGTCCAAAAATTCATACCTCAGATTGGATGGAAAAGGTTTGAGTTCTACCTCAGGTGCCTTGGTTTCCTCAATGGTTGCTGATTTTTCATGGTCCAATTCCAGCTTTTCGGCTTTTACTTTTGAGGTTAGCATGGGACACTCATCAAGAAATTGGGCATATGCATCAGCTTCCACCTGTTCAGCACAAGAAACAGAACTATCCACAAGGCAAAGCTCAAGTGGGTCAGTAGAACAAAAGCTTACTGCGTTATCAACAACATTTTGCTCAATAATATCAACCATGCAACAAGTATCACCTAAAGATGGACACTTCATTGTCTCATTAAGATTGAACTCAATCCTTTCATCCCCTACATTCAAGGAAAACTTTCTGTCTTTCACATTAATAATAGCACCAGCAGTGGCTAGGAAAGGCCTTCCAAGAATGATGGGGATTTGGCTATCTTCCTCCATCTCTAAGACAAAAAAATCAATAGGTATGAAAAATTTACCTACCTTTAGAGACACATCCTCTAGTATACCTACCGGATGAGTAACGAATCTGTCTGCTAACTGGAGGGAAATAGTAGTAGGCTTCAAGTCACCCATTTGGAGCTTCTTGCATATGGATAATGGCATAAGACTCATGGTTGCTCCAAGATCACATAAGGCTTTAGTGATTTGCACATCTTCGATGGAGCAAGGTATAGAGAAGCTTCCAGGGTCGTTGAGCTTAGGAGGTAACTTGTTTTGGATCAATGCACTACATTCTTCAGTTAATGCCACAGTGGCATACTCCTCAATCTTCCTCTTGTTAGAGAAGATTTCCTTCAGAAATTTAGCATAAGAGGGCATCTGAGAGACAGCTTCCAATAATGGAATATTGATGTGCAGCTTTTTCAGTACATCAAGGAATTTCCCATATTGCTTTTCTAACTTGGCTTTAGCTAGTCACTGAGGGAAAGGAACTGGTGGCTTGTATGGTTCAGGAGCCACGTATTTAGGCTCTTCTTCCTCTTTCCTTTCACTAACTTGCTCCTCTTCTTCAGTTGCTCTTTCAAGCTCATCTCTCTTCTCTTCCTCCTTATCTTCCTCCTTTTCCACTGACTCACCCAATTGCTTACCACTTCTTAAAGTGATAGCCTTGCAGTGTTCCCTTGGATTCTCAGGCTGACCAGGGAATTTACCAAAATTTCTATTTGAAGAACTCGCTTGCTGTGCTATTTAAATCTCTAGCATCTTATTATGTGTAGTAAGTAAGTCCACTTTAAAAGCTAAATCCTTTATAGCTTTATTCATCGAGTGATTCTAGGCTCTAAATTCCTCATTCTGTCTACTCTGTGTGGAGATGAAGTTTTCCATTAGAGCCTCCAAATTTGACTCTAGTTAAGGGGGAGGAGGATTGAATGGCCTCTGATTCTGGAAGCCTGGAGGTTGCCTGAAATTATTTTGAGGCTGCTGATTAGCATTCGGCTTGTAAGAGAGGTTCGGGGGATTTCTCCAGCCAGGGTTATAGGTATTGCTGTAGGGATTGTTTCTTTGGTTGTTCACAAAATTTGCCTGCTCACAATCCTGAAGTGTAGAATTTCCAAGCTGACATTCATTGGCCGCATGACCAACACCTCCACAAATCTCACAAGATGAAGACGAAGAAGGAGAACTAACAACATTGATGCTTAGCTTGTCTAATTTCTGAAATAAGGCATCAACTTTAGAAGTTAGATGATTGAATGTATCTACTTCATACATCCCTGCTAGTTTTTTTGGCTACTTCTCACTAGACCAAGAGTAGTGGTTTTGAGCCATGTCTTCAATCAATTCATAAACCTCATCATCTGTCTTGTTCATAATTGCTCCTCTAGCTGTAACATCCACAGACATATGGGTGCTGTAAATTAGTCCATTATAAAATGTAGGGACTATTAGCCACTTCTCCAACCCATGGTGTGCGCATATCTTGAGGAGCTAAAAATCTCTCCCAAGCCTCATATAATAACTCTCCATCCTTCTGAGCAAAAGTAGTGATCTGATTCCTAAGATAGGCCGTCTTGCTCAGTGGGAAGTACTTGGCCAGGAAAGCTTGAGAAAGCTATTGCCAAGTGGTGATAGACCCTGATGGAAGACAATGCAACCGTGCATGGTGTAACATCCCGTAATTTTTAGATATTTTCCTTAGAAATTCTTCACCTTACATATATGCATAGAAATGTTCTAATATTAATAGAATAGGTAAAGAAAGAAAACCAAAGAGGAAATATTAGAAATAAACATGCTAAAGAAAGGTGAAATTCTTAGGTAAAGAAAGATAAATTTTTTTGAAGTAAGTAAAGGTCTTAAAATTTCAAGAAGATCGGATTAGGGTAATTTTTCTTAATTTAAGAGCAAAAGTTACTAAGTTTAGTATCTCCACCCGTAATTGGGCTTTAAGCTATGGACACTTCATATAGAGTTTTTCTACTTCACATGAATTTTTAGCAAGCCAATAGGATAGCCCAAGGAAGAAATAAAACATAGACTTGGACTAGGATATAGAAATTGGACCGGTAGCCCAAAAATCATCAAAATGTGACCAAGCCCATTATGAAAGGTAGAATTTTAACCAAAGTAAAGAAAATGGGCAAGAATGAGCCCAAACCCAAGAGGAAAATAAAAATTAAAATAAAATTAAAGTGATGAAATAATGGTGTAATCAAGATTAGGTGACATGGCATTAAGACAAAAAAAAATTTAGCAAGTGGTGTGATTCTACATTCATCATTTTGGCAAGTGGCATAATAATACAAGGCTTTAGGACAAAAACATCTATATCCTACATTCATAACTTTAGCAAGTGGGTAATAATACATAGCATTATGACAAAACATCATTATCCTACACAAATAATTTTAGTTAAGTAAGGAAAATTCAAGGGCTAGAAATTTGCCACTTAAAAAGGCAAATCTATCATACTTGATTAAGACAAAAGAAAAAGGAAATGAATACCTAAATCAAAGGGATCTTGCCCCATATCTTAAGAACATATCATCATAATTTTCAAAATACAAATCTCCTTTTTCTATGCATATCTTGACTAAGGAAGAGGAAGACAAGAACATAAGTTGTTTGTTTTCCAAAAATTCAACAAAGTGTATCCTAATTGTGATAAGGTAGACCCATGATCAAGAAAGTTGAATTATTTGGTGGTCTATATAAGAAAACCCACCCTTACAACATTAGAATTTCGTCCAAGTGAGGGAGAGCAAAAATAGAAGCAAGGTAATGTGAGGAAAGGAGAGGAAGAAAGGAAGAAAGAGGAAGGAGAAGTCTAGGGGACTAAGTGCTCCAGGTAAGTTTAACAATATTTCTTTTTGAAGAAAACCTTTGAAACTCATAATATTTATATGAGATTTTGATCTTAGAACTTTGATGATTGGTCATGGATGTTGCTATATCATGTTACATATTGATCTTGCGTGTGATGTATGTTTGAATACTGAGGTTGGTGTAGATAGTTCTGCATGGTATGGCTATGGTTGACAGAATTTTAAGCTTCGGTATTTTAATTTCTGGGAACAATCTATAAGGAATTAAAATAAATGGTTAACATATGAATTAAAGATATATGTGTCGCGGATTTTCACCCACTGGAATCATTCCATTTGGAGTCCATATGAGGTAGCTATGGTCTGATTAGTAGTCAAAGGTCAGAAAATGAATCATCAGGGAAGAATATGTTAGGATAGCTTCGGTAATTTAATTTCTGGGAATTATTGGTAGGGAATTAAAATAAATGGTTAACCTAAGAATTAAAGATATGTGTGTCATGGATTTTTAGCCACTGGAATCATTCAATTTGGAGTCCACATGTGGTAGATATGGTCTGATTAGTAAGCCAAGGTCAGAAAATGGTTCATCAGGGAAGATTATGTTAGGACAGCTTTTGTATTTTAATTTATGGGAATTATCTGTATGGAATTAAAATAAATGGTTAATATGAACGTCATATATCTATGTCTCATGGAAATATACCCACTGAATTATGCAATTTGGAGTTCATATGAGGTAGATATGATCCGATTAGTAAGCAGAGGTCAGAAAATGTTTATTCAGGGAAGAGTATGTTATTAATGTTTTAGTTTTTGAATTTCTGGGAATATTCTATAGGGAATTAAAATAGTACGCCAACATAACAATTATAGATATATGGCTCATGGATGTTTACCAACTGGAATAACTCAATTTGGAGTTCTAATTTGGGAGATATGGTCTAATTAGTCAGTAAAGGTCAGAACCTATCCGAGAGGAACTATCCTGTACTTTGAGGGAGTAATATCACCTTCGTTTCTTAATTTTTCGCTACAATGTTCAACATAATAGTTTTAGATAATTGTTTTATCTTAAAATGGACACCAAGATCACCTACATCAGAGTTAAATTGAGGGAGTTATGCTCTGATTAGTAAGAGAAGGTTAGATAGGATGAAAACCTACATCAAGAAAATAAAGAAAATAAAATTAGTATTTAAAAAAGAAGATGAATCTTAATAAATGACTAGTATAGCCATAGCCATTGCCATTGTATGAATTTTTTACCATCTTAAGTGTGAAATTTTGACATGGAAATATTTTATAAAGTGATATTTGAAATGGTTATGTTCATGGCATGATTACCAATGATTTATGGTAATAGTTATATTTTGATGAACATACTTGTTATTGAAAGCATATTTTTGGCTAACATTGTGAAAAGAAAAGAAATGAACACGGTCACATGGCAATCCGTGTGGTGCACCAGTAGGGGACGCCCTACCAATGGTTATGATCATGATAATGAGAAAAGAAAGAGAAAGTGGGCCATGTCGGACGGAGCGAGAAAAGCCCGTACTGGAGAGTAGAGGATACTCACCCTGACCGGGGTAGCTTGAAATGAGAATAAGTTGATGGCCATCATATGATATTTTGAAAATAGTTAATCCTGTCATACATATCATTACAGTATGATTCTTATGTGCATAGATATAATGCATTCATGTGACCAAAGATATTTTCTGTAGTTTATACAGCTGAACATGACGTGATGAGCTTTACTGATGATAATTTATTGTTGAGCTTACTGGGATTTAATTCTCACTATATTTCCATATCATGTTCAGAAAATTATATATACAGCTTTTGTTTCTAAGGCTCTGGCTTTTAGTGCACATTGGATCGAGTTACTTTATGTTGGGCAGATTTCAGAATCAAATAAGATGTTTGTGGTCGAGTTGGCTCAGATCCCGATGAAGGTGCAACCACCCGCACCTGTATCTCCGGAATTGGTCAACCAAAATAAACAAGATGTAAATATCTATGTGTTTGATATGTTATACGTCTGTTTTGATTAATGACATGTATGTAAACTCAATATTGTATAATAATAAAGGAAAAAAAAAGAGGTTGTTACACACGGGCCTTGTCCCTCAAAGAGAAAGGGAACAGTCTCAATTTGATAGCATCTGAAGATACCCTGTTCAGCTTCAGGGTGTCACAATACTCCAAAAAGACTAACAAGTGTAGATTTGGGTCTTCAGTAGGTGACCCTCCAAATTGATTCTGCTGAACCATCAGCAAGAGAGAAGACTTCAACTCGAAGTTGTTGGCTTCAACAACTGGCCTGACTATGCTGGGATTCAGGCCATGTGTATCTGGGGCGGTAAACTCTTTAAGAGATCAGTTATCTCTCTCCCCCATTATAACTGTAGAATTTTCTTGCTGCTGTATTCTTCTTCTCCTCCGCAAGGTGTGCTCAATCTTCGGGTCAAATTCAGCAATGAATTTGTGGCCTCTTTGCATAAAATACCTATACACCTATGAAGGAAGAAAAAGGAACAAAAATCAACAAAAGAAAATTATGCAGAAAAAAAAAGTGATCTAGTCTAGCTATTTTGTAAAATATCTAATATCAGCTTTGTTCCCCGGCAACGCCGCCAAAAACTTGTTGGGTGTGTTTTACCAATTACCACAAGCACACAGTGTAACTGTAGCTAGTCCGGCGAGTACAGGTCGTATCCCACAGAGAACAATGCCAATTACTAGAATTTCACAAAATATGCTATCTAGATCGATGCAATTTGATGAGAAAGTGTAACAATTTAAATAAATGAAAATAACCAATTAAGCAAAGCCTAGGGTTAGGGTTCACCACACTTGTGATACTCAACAACTAATATTTACCTCTAATTGGAATTATCAAGATTATAGGGGATGGTTTAGCCTTAATTAATTAGCAATCTCTTTCAGGCATTACCAATCATACCTAGGTTGATATAATTGCCTACTTTCGTGGTTCTTAGCTCAACCTAGGTCCATTAAGCTTTATGCCAACCATGGAATACAATTAATCGATTTTCTCATGCCCACTAATTGATTCAATCCTAGAGTATCTTAAACTACTTTCGTGATTAAGGTATCCCTAATTAACAATTAAGTTTCGGTTTTAATCTTCTCTTTTCAGTTTATCGATTAAAAACCTAAGACATGATAGATTGGTGATCAAACATTCTACCAACTCATTCATGCATATAATAGTCAAAACTAATCAATCTAGAAGTAATCACAATTAGGGTTTCAACATTCAAGTCATTAGTGCAGTATCATCATATCACAAGAGGGTTCCCCGAAACCTTAGAGTAACTCTACTCACACATCGTATAAACGGAAAACAAATTCATATTCATTAAGTAAACCATCATAGTTCAGTATAATCTAAAGAGAATAAGTAGAAGTAAAAGAGGAGAATTCGAATAGAAAGATAAAACCTAGTCTTTGGAAAAATAAGATGAAATACGACCTTCGAATGCAGAAAAATCCTACTCTAGAAGATAAATTCCACAATGATTCAAGTAAAACTTTAACCTAGGAGTGTTTTCTAAGCCTAAAAATCGAGTCTAAAGTGTCTCCTATGGTCTCCGTCTGTGCCTCTACGTTTCCCCCCGAATATGTATCAAGTTAGCAGCCAAAAACCCTAAAAATCACGTGCAATACAGACTCGAAGCACGGCCGTGTTCCAGGACACGGCCTGGCTGTGCTGTGGGCTAGTTTTTGGAGGTTCTCTACAGCATCTGTCCAGAGCACGGCCTAGCCGTGTTGGGGCCAGTTTTTGGTGTGTTGCTTCCTTGTTTCCTCCTTAGCATATCCCAAGTCCTTTTGGCTCTTCCCATGATTGTTTTTTCTTGCTTCTTTGCCTCTCTTTCTCTCCTACAAACACAAAAAAAAACACAACAGTATCCATAACAAAGTATAACCAAAAGTAGAGTAATAACCACAAGTTACTATGAATTAAGGGATAAAATATAGCCATTAAGTACTCAAAATTTCCCTTTATCAGATATGCTAGCGGCCAAGGAAAAAGAAGAGAAAAGAGAGAGGCCAAGAGAAGGAGAGGAAGGAAAAGAAGAGAGAGAGAGAGAGAGGAGAGAGAAAGGCACAAAGGTGAAGGTCCAAGGATTTTATAGAGAAAGGAAGAAAGAGGAGTGTTCAAAGAGGAGGAAATCCAAGGATAGAAAGAATCTCTGGTTTTGGTAGGTTTAATATTAATCTTTCCATGGAATTTCATGTATTTTGAATGATTTATAAGTGTTTCAAAATCCTATTTTGATGATGCATGATGCATATTTATGTTTAGCCATGAAAAGTGAGAGTTTAGATGCATAGATCATACATGTGTTTGCTGAAATTGGCTTGAAAAAGGTGAAAATCAATGCTCTGAATGGTTAGTTCTGTTGGTTATGATTTATGTCGAATTTGGAAATTTGTTCAAAAGATTATTTGTAGAAATGTTTCTTATCTTTCTAATTCCTCTAGAATCAACTTAATCAGATTTGAAATGAAGGAGATATCCCCTTCTGAATGAAGAAAGGTCAGATTTAACGCACAAAATCGTGACTCAGTTTTTAGACACCATTTTCACCTATTTCTATTTCTAATTTTTTAAAGTAATAAGCATAAAAGTTGTATATAATTGTCTTAGCCTTCGATAGACACTGAAATAACCTTAATTAGAGTTAAAATGAGGGAGTTATGGTCTTTTTAGTAAGAGAAGGTCTGGCTGGACGAAAATCTGGAATGCAGGAAAACCCGAAACACGGCTGTGCTTGGTGACATGGCAAGGACGTGCTTCGGGCTGTTTTGTGATTTCTCAGCATAGTTTGCACAACTTGAAATACGGTCATGATTGGTGACATGGCCGAGCCATGCTTGAGGCTAGATTTGTTTTGTTTTGCATTTTGAAGGCTTTAAATGAACTCCAATGAATGGATTATATTAAGGGGAACTAAAATACAAATAAATACCTTTTTAATGATGCATTGTAGTGTGAATTCTATCCTTTTATTATGAGAAATTAAATCACATATTGCATAATGATGAGATGTATGGATAAAAATACATATTAATGAGACCTATGCAAGTGAATTTGTTATGTATTGATGAGACATATGTAAGTGAATTGTATAGGAGATATATGTATGAGGCATTGTAGTGTTAATTCCATTCTTTTATTATGAGATATATGTGCAATGTATGGATGAAATGCATGTTGATTTGATGCCTATGCTGTTATATCAATGCATAAGGATTACATGATATAAGGTATGCGTTATTGGTAAGTGTATCAATACATATTTGTTAAATGATGTGGTGATGGTATTATGCATGATATTAATGATGTGCTTGGTTAATGCATAATCCTATTGTGATGGTTATGATGATTAAAGAATATGATGTGTATATTATTATATGACGATAGAGGGGTTATTACATAGTGATTGTATAAAGAGATGAAGTTGATTGTGGATGGCAAGCACGGTGATAAAGGTGGGTTGTTTGATGCATACATGGTTATATCATGTTAATGTACATGGTTGAACTCGTGGCTACAGACGCTTAGTCACTGAGTGTGGAGATGTGGTTACAGACGTTTAGTCACTCTGCATGAAAGCACTATAAAGATATATATATATATATATATATATATATATATACAAGCATGATATTGAAGTATAACCTGGTTATTATAGATGCCTGATATTGATGTATAACCTGTCTATCGAATATGAAAGCATGCTATACATTCTTGTTATTTTATCATATACAAAGAGAAAATGCTTTTTGTAGTTTATAAAGTTGGACATAATACTATGATTTTCTTATTTATCGTATGATGCTTTTAATTTTAAACATATTGGGAACTTCCGTTCTCATTATTGTTGGTGTTATGTTCATATAAGAGCAAACGATATGCTAGTTGCTTGCGTGCACTTGATCATAGAAGATCCAGTGGATGGCGATGCCTTGTACAGATCTCGATGCCTGCACCACCTCCTCCATCCACCCTTTACAGCCACAGGAGATGTGCAATATATGGTTCATTGTTAAGCTGATGTAGTTATGTGACGCAGTGTCGCTTATGTATAAATATTAATCTCTGATGTTGTTTTGAATATCATGATAATAGAATATTAGTTGCTTATATAAATGTGTATGGTTCGCTGCTTGGAATGTGTTATCGGTCCCTCTATGTGTGAATATATATATATATATAAACGGTCGTTATGACACCATCTGGGTTATAGTGGATAGATTGACAAAATCTACACACTTTTTACCTATAAGGATTAATTACTCGATGTATAAACTAGCGCATCTTTATGTAAAGGAGGTTGTCTAATTACATGGAATTCTGAGCAGCATTGTTTCTGATCAAGATCCTAAATTTACTTCCAGATTTTGGAAGGCTTTATAAGAGGCCTTCGGTACTAAATTACGATTTAGTACTGCGTATCATCCACAAACAGACAGTCAAATCGAAAGAACAATACAGACAATGGAAGACATGTTGCGAACATACACCTTAGATCAAGGGAAAGATTGGAATAAGTATCTCTCTTTAGTAGAGTTTACTTATAATAATAGTTACTATATGAGATTGGGATGGCACCGTATGAAGTTTTGTATAGTAGAAGGTGAAAATAGCCTCTGTGTTGGTATAAAGTAAGTGAAAAGAAGTTGTTGGGTCCTGAGCTAGTTCAACATACTATAGAGCACATACGAATGATACAAGACAGAATACAAACTGTCCCGAGTCGTCAAAAAAGTTACTATGACCAGAGGAAGAGGCCTTTGCATTTTTAGGAAAGGGAACACATATTTTTGAAGATTTCTCCGACCACTGGAATTGGTCGAGCTATGAAAGTTACGAAATTAAGCTCACGTTATATAGGACCTCACTAGATACTCAAGAATAGCTTTACCCCTAATACTATCAAATTTTCACGATGTGTTTCATGTCTCTTAACATCGAAAATATCTGACGGGCTCATCATATGTGATTCAAGAGGAAGAAGTAGTAGTGAAAGAAAACCTGACTTATCAACCAGAGCCTGTTATAATTCTGGATCGAAGTATGAAACGGCTATATAATAAATCCGTTCCGCTTGTGAAGGTGTTATGGAAAGGGCTATCAGAAGAAGAAGCTACATGTGAAAGAGAGGAATATATGAGGCACTCTTATTTGCAATTGTTTGAGGGCAAGTAAAATTCTTGAATTTTAAGGACAAAATTCCTTTTAAGGGGGAAGAAGTGTAAAGCCCAAAATTTTGTTAGTTATATTCACAAAATAGAATATTAAGAAATGATTTAAAATGATTAAATGGGGTAATTATAAGAAAATAATTGTGAATATTTAATAAAATATTTCTCATTTTTGGAAGAGATGTTTAAGGAGGTAGTAATTTATTTATCTGCAGGGCCATATTTGGGTAGTAAAAATAGAGATGAGGAGCTATGAAGAAAGTTGCACCAAAATCCATTGGAATATGTCTCAAGAAGGAATTAAACACTTGGTAAGTTTCCCTACAACCAAATAATGCTTTAGCTAACTAGATAGTTTCTTTTTAATGGAGTGGCATGATGGTTATTGTTAGCAAAAGGAAGGGTGAGGGTTAAGGGAGAAGAAACTTCTCCAAGGAGCTAATAATATTTTATTACTTCTCCCTTGACTTGATGACCAAGTCGCCAACTAGCACAAGGAAAAGAAACAACCATGGCAAGAGGAAAAGAAGAAGGGAGAGAGAGGAAGCTAAAAACAAGAAGGAAAAATGTAATCCATGTCCCTTAATCTTGATTTTAACTTTGGATCTTTGGAAATAAGTGATGGAGGATTTGTTTGTAGTTTGGAATTAAAGAAAGAGAGAGGAAATCCAACAAGTTTAGTGAAAGAAACAAGCTCTTGTGGTGTATAAGGTAAGATCAACATCCTCTTTTATAGGTTTTTGGTTGGATGACTTGATGGCTGACTTGTATGTGTGTATTAAAGCATGATGGAAGGGTAGATAGAAATTTTGATGAGGCATTTATGGCATTGATGACTGTTGTTCGCTTATATGCATGAAGTAGTGATTTAAGGAAAATTTGTGTGGTTAGTTTTAAGGTTAAATCCATGTTTTTAGTGGTCATATGCTATGAAAAAATTAGATTTTTCATGCTTCATATGTTGGTATAATTGTTGGTTGGTTTCCTTGGATGGTTTGGGAGAAAAAAAGAGAACTTTGTGAGTTTCACGCCCAGAGCACGGCCGTGCTTAGTGGCATGACTAGGCCGTGCTTTGGGCTGGAGGTGTAAAAATGCAGAACACGACCAGAACACAACCGTGCTTGGTGACACAACTAGGCCATACTTGGTGCGGATTTGTGAGTAACACAGCCATGTGAGGGAAGCATGGGGAGGAGGGTAAACACGGGTAGAAAGCACGACCGTGCTTGGTGACACAGCTAGGCCATGCTTCATGTTGTCTCACTCTTTTTCAGCGATTTCTATTCCCTTTTTAAATCCTAATTAATCAACAATGTTTATGGAATGATAATGGGAATTTTATGAGTCATGTATGTTAAAAGAAATATGTAATATCTAATTGATTATGTAATGCTCATTGAATTAATTATGTAAGCATGAAGGAATGATGCATGAGCGCTATATTTGAATGCTATAGATTACTTATATGTACAGCCATAAGTGAGTGAATGACGTGTGAGTATTATAGAAGGATGTAAGAGCATGTATGTTTAGGATGAGTTGTTATGGCATGCATGAGAATGAATGTGGTTTAGGCTCATAATAATTATTGATATATGCATATGCTTTTGTTGAGATAAGTGGTTGGAAAAATGTAAAAGACATGAGCTTGGTCAGGATGATTCTCTCTGAAGCAGATTGGCCTGGTAATATGTGTCTTCCTTGCTGTATTGAGGCAACTGACGGTTAGGAAGATCCTCTCTAAAGCAGAGTGGTTTGGTAATAGGTGTCTCCCTTGTTATATTGAGAAGATTGATGAGTCCAGGATGACCCTTACCCACTTAGGTGACTCAGTGGCATACGACACCTTATGGAGGTAAGGCGACTGAAGGGTTGTGGCTTGGATACAGTACCAGAATAGGGGATTCCCTATAACTTAAAGTGGTCAATGTGGGAAGGACTGCTTCGACCAAAGGCACTCAATAGTGGTTGAGTAGCTGTAGGGGTAGGGGTAAGGCTCACGCCACATTGAGGTTTGAAATTGAGAAAGATTATCAAATGATAAGCCACTATGAGCGATGTATGAGCCATGAACAATTGTACAGGTATCCTATTAATACATATTTCATTTATCATACGTGATATTGATGCATAACCTATAAAAGGCCTATATGTATTTTACTGTACCTTTATTGTACTAAAGAGAAAATGTTTTCTTTAGTTTATACAGCTGTACATAACATGTAAGTATTTCATTATACTTGTACTTATTGGATGTTGACCTTACTGAGATTTTTATATCTCATTATGTTATATGATGTTATGTTCATATCAGTAGAGATGCTGTTTGTGGTGCTGACCATCCTATTAGAGCTCCAAACCGTGAATGTCCCCTACTTGGGACAGTTCACTATTATAGTGAACCTACTAGTTATTAACATGGTAGAGATTCCTGCTCCTGGCCTGCCTCCTCCACCAACAGTACCCCAAGGGTGACAGCCAAGGAAGGGATAGTAGAATAATGTTATGTGTAACATCCCTAATTTCATTTCTTTTATTGATAAAAGTACATAAATATTTAATTAAGGAAATAAAATTTATTAGGCAATATTTTAGATATCTAAGGAAATATAATCCTTAGAAATTCTTCACTTTATGTATAACCATAGAAAATGTTTCTAACATTAAGAGAACAAATAAAGAGGGAAAACCTAATAGGAAAAAAAATTAGAAATAACGTACTAAAGAGATGCAAAATTCTTGGATAAGGAAGATAAATTTTTAGAAACAAGTAAATGTCTTAAAATTTCAAGAACATTGGATTAGGGTAATTTTTCCTAATTCAAGAACTAGAGTTACTAAGTTTAAAATCTTTACCCATACATTGGGCTTTTACCTATAGACACTTCATATAAAGTTTTTCCACTTCACATAAGTTTCTAGCAAGCCCATTGGATAACCTAAGAAAGAAATAAAACATAGATTTGGACTAGGATATAGTAATTGGACCGATAGCCCAAAAATTATGAAAATGTGACCAAGCCCTCTAAGAAAGGTAGAATTTTATCCAAAGCAAAGAAAATGGGTAGGAATAAGCCCAAATCCAAGAGAAAAAATAAAATAAAATAAATTAGGTGATGATATAATAATGTAATAATAATAAAGATTAGGTTACATGGCATTAAGACAAAAATTTAGCAAGTGGTGTGATTCTACATTCATAATTTTGGCAAGTGGCATGATAATACAAGGCTTTAGGACAAAAACATCTATATCCTACACTCATAATTTTAGCAAGTGGTATGATAATACATGGCATTAGGACAAAACATTCCTATCCCACACAAATAATATCAACCAAATAATATAGATTCAAGGGCTAGAAATTTGCCACCTAAAAAGGCAAACCTATCATACTTGTTTAAGAAAAAAGAAAATGGAAATGAATCCCTAAATCAAAGGGACCTTGTCCCTTATCTTAAGAACATATCATCATAATTTTCAAAATACAAATCTCTTTTTCCTATGTATATCTTGACTAAGGAAGAGGAAGACAAGAACATAAGTTGTTTGTTTTCCAAAAATTCAACAAAGTGTATCCTAATTGTGATAAGGTAGACCCATGATCATGGAAGTTGTATTATTTGGTGGTCTATTTAAGCAAAACCCACACCTACAACATTTTAATTTCGTCCAAGTGAGGAAGAGAGAGAAATAGAAGCAAGGTAGAGTGAGAAAAGGAGAGAAAGAGAGGAGAAGAAGGAGAAGTTTAGAAGGCTAAGTACTCAAGGTAATTTACCTTAATCTCCACTTGAATCCATTTTTCTTCTTCATCCTTGAGGTTCAAAAACTCACCCTCCTTCTCTTACCTAAGCTGCTAGAAAAGCTAGGGGAATGGAGGAATCTTGCTACTTCTTTCAAGAGGAAACAAGAAAACCAATTAACTAAGTGAGCTAGGGAGATTCTTAGGTAAGTTTAACAATATTTCATTTTGAAGAAAACTTTTGAAATTTATATATTTATATAAGATTTTGATCTTAGAACTTTGATGATTGGTCATGGATGTTGCTATATCATGTTACATATTGATCTTGCATGTGATGTATGTTTGAATACTTAGGTTGGTGTAGATAGTTCTGCATGGGTATGGCTATGGTTGGCAGAATTTTAAACTTCTGTGTTTTAATTTCTGGAAACATTATATAGGGAATCTAAACAAATGTTTAACATAACAAATGTAGATTTATGTCTCACGGATTTTTAGCCACTGGAATCATTCAATTTAGAGTTCATATGAGGTAGATATGGTCCGATTAATAAACAAAGGTCAGAAATGGTTAATTAGGGAAGAATATGTTAGGATAGCTTCAGTGTTTTAATTTCTGAGAACAATCTATAAGGAATTAAAATAAATGGTTGACATATGAATTATATATATATATGTGTCATGGATTTTTAGCCACTGGAATCATTCACTTTAGAGTTCATATGAGGTAGATATGTTCCAATTAGTAAACAAAGGTTAGAAAATGGTTAATCAGGGAAGAATATGTTAGGATAGCTTCGGTGTTTTAATTTCTAGGAAAATTATATAAGGAACTAAAATAAATGGTTAACATATGAATTATATATTTATGTGTCACGGATGTTTAACTACTGGAATCACTTAATTGGGAATTCTTATGTGGGAGATATAGTCAGATTAGTAAGTAAATGTTAGAACCTACCCGAGAAGAAATAATATTGAATTTAAGGGAGTAATAACATCAAGATTTATTACTATTTTGCTGATATGATTAACATAATAGTTTTAGATAATTGTCTTAGATTTCCATAGACACCAAGATCACCTTAATCAGAGTTAAAATGAGGGAGTTATGCTTTGATTAGTTAGCAAAGGTCACAGAATATGGCCAGGCCGTGTTCTGGGTGCTTCAAGCACGGGTTAGCCGTGTTCGGGGCTATTTTTGAGTACATTTCAAGTATTTTTTAAAGCATGGCCGTGTCCTGAAACATGGCCAGACCGTGTTGGAAGCTGGTCAAGTCTATTTTCAACATTTTTCTACTCTAGATGAACCTCTTTAACTATAGGGTAATAGTAGAAATCAAATTGGAGGAAAATGATCTATAAATTTGTAAGAACATGTGTTAGAAATGATATAAATAAGAAGAAATTGACTAAAGGCCAAGCATAAAGAAAATGAAGAGATGAAATTAATATTTAAAAAAGAAGACGAATCTTATAAATGAAAATTATAAATAACTAGTATATGCCATAGCCATTGCCATTGTATGAACTTCTTACCATCTTAAGTGTGAAATTCTGACATGAAAATATTTTATAAAGTGATATTTGAAATGGTTATGTTCATGGCATGATTACCAATGATTTATGGTAGTAGTTATATTTTGATGAACATATTTGTTATTGAAAGCATATTTTTGGCTATCATTGTGAAAAGAAAAGAAATGAGCACGGTCACATGGAAATTCGTGTGGTGCACCAGTAGGGGACGCCCTACCAACGGTTATGATCATGTTAATGAGAACAGAAAGAGAAAGTTGGCCATGTCGGACAGAGCGAGAAAAGCCCGTACCGGAGAGTAGAAAATACTCACCCTGACCGGGGTAGCTTGATATGAGAATAAATTGATAGTTATCATATGATATTCTGAAAATAGTTAATCCTGTCATACATATCATTACTGTATGGTAAAAAGTTCATACAATGGCAATAGCTATAGCTATACTAGTCATTTATTAAGATTCATCTTCTTTTTTAAATACTAATTTTATTTCTTTATTTTCTTGATGCAGGTTTTCATCCTATCTAACCTTCTCTTACTAATCAGAGTATAACTCCCTCAATTTAACTCTGATGTAGGTAATCGTGGTGTCAATTTCAAGATAAAACAATTATCTAAAACAATTATGTTGAACATTGTAGCGAAATATTAAGAAATCAAGGTGATATTACTCCCTAAATGTATAGGTTATTTCTTCTTGGATAGGTTCTGACCTCTACCTACTAATCGGATCATATCTACCTCATATGGACTCCAACGTGAGTGATTCTAGTGGCTAAAAATCCGTGACACACATATATATAATTCTTATGTTAACCATTTATTTTAATTCCATACAGATAATTCCCAGAAATTAAAATACGGAAGCTATCCTAACATTCTTCCCTGATGAACCATTTTCTGACCTTTGACTACTAATAAGCTCATATCTTCCTCATATGTACTCCAAATTGAATGATTCCAGTGGATAAAACTCCATGACACACATAGAGATAATTCTTATGTTAAAAATTTATTTTAATTCTATACAGATAATTCCCAAAAATTAAAATACAGAAGCTGTCCTAACATAATCTTCCCTGATGAACCATTTTCTGACCTTTGACTACTAATCAGCTCATATCATCCTCATATGGACTCCAAATTGAATGATTCCAGTGGCTTAAAATCCATGACACATATATCTTTAATTCTTATGTTAACCATTTATTTTAATTCCCTAAAGATAATTCCAAGAAATTAAAATACAGAAGCTATCCTAACATATTCTTCCCTGATGAACCATTTTCTGACCTGTGCTTACAATCAGACCATATCTACTGCATATGGACTCCAAATTGAATGATTTCAGTGGATAACAATCCATGACACACGTAGCTATAATTCTTATGTTAACCATTTATTTTAATTCCATACAGATAATTCCCAAAAATTAAAATACAGAAGCTATCCTAACATATTCTTCCCTGATGAACCATTTTCTGACCTTTGCTTACTAATCGGACCATATCTACCACATATAGACTCTCAATTGAATGATTCCAGTGGATAAATATCAATGACACACATATCTATAATTCATATGTTAACCATTTATTTTAATTCCTTATAAATTGTTCCCAGAAATTAAAACACCGAAACTAAAAATTCTGCCACCCATAGCCATAACCATGCAGAACTATCTACACCAACCTAAGTATTCAAACATACATCACATGCAAGATCAATATTTAACATGATATAGCAACATCCATGACCAATCATCAAAGTTCTAAGATCAAAATCTCATATAAATATTATAAGTTTCAAAAGTTTTCTTCGAAAAGAAATATTGTTAAACTTACCTTGAGTTCTTAGCCTTCTAAACTTCTCCTTTTTCTTCCTTCCTTTCTTCTCTTCTCCTTTCCTCACTCTACCTTGCTTCTATTTTTCTTCTCCCTCACTTGGACGAAATTATAATATTGTAAGGGTAGGTTTTCTTATATAGACCACCAAATAATTCACCTTTCATGATCATGGGTCTACCTTGTCACAATTAGGATACACTTTGTTGAATTTTTGGAAAACAAACAACTTATGTTCTTGTCTTCCTCTTCCTTAGTCAAGATATGCATAGGAAAAGGAGATTTGTATTTTGAAAATTATGATGATATGTTCTTAAGATAAGGGACAAGGTCCCTTTGATTTAGGGATTCTTTTCCATTTTCTTTTGTCTTAAACAAGTATGATAGGTTTGCCATTTTAGGTGGCAAATTTCTAGCCCTTGAATCTCCATTATTTGGTTGATATTATTTGTGTGGGATAGGAATGTTTTGTCCTAATGCCATGTATTATCATACCACTTGCTAGAATTATGAGTGTAGGATATAGATGTTTTTGTCCTAAAGCCTTGTATTATCATGCCACTTGCCAAAATGATGAATGTAGAATCACACCACTTGCTAAATTTTTGTCTTAATGCCATGTAACCTAATCTTTATTATTACATTATTATATCATCACCTAATTTATTTTATTTTATTTTTCCTCTTGGATTTGGGCTTATTCCTACCCATTTTATTTTCTTTGGATAAAATTCTACCTTTCTTGGAGGGCTTGGTCATATTTTCATAATTTTTGGGCTATTGGTCCAATTACTATATCCTAGTCCAAGTCTATGTTTTATTTCTTGTTTAGGTTATCCAATGGGCTTGCTAGAAACTTATGTGAAGTGGAAAAACTCTATTTGAAGTGTCCATAGGTAAAAGCCCAATGTATGGGTAAAGATTTTAAACTTAGTAACTCTAGTTCTTGAATTAGGAAAAAATTACCCTAATTCAATGCTCTTGAAATTTTAAGACCTTTACTTGTTTTTAAAAATTTATCTTCCTTATCCAAGAATTTTGCATCTCTTTAGTATGTTATTTCTAATTTCTTTCCTATTAGGTTTTCCCTCTTTATTTGTTCTCTTAATGTTAGAAACATTTTCTATGCATATACATAAGGTGAAGAATTTCTAAGGATTATATTTCCTTAGATATCTAAAATATTGTCTAATAAATTTTATTTCCTTAATTAAATTTTTATGTACTTTTATCAATAAAAAATATGAAATTAGGGATGTTACATTTCTCTCCCCCTAAAAGAAATTTTGTCCTTAAAATTTCAGAAATTACCTTATAAGAACAAATGCGGATATTTCTTCCTCATGACTTCTTCCAGCTCCCAAGTTGCTTCTTCCGGAGTCAAACCTTCCCATAACAACTTAACTAGGGGAATGGTTTTATTTCTCAGTTGCTTCACGTCAGTGTCCAATATGGATGCAGGTACTAGCTAGTATGTCATGTTCTCCTTTATTTGGATTGGTTCATCCTGTATTACATGTGATGAATCTAGAAGATACTTCCGCAGCTGTGATACGTGAAAAACATTATGCAGGTTGGAAAAATTAGGTGGGAGAGCAACTTGATATGCTGATGTCCCTACTTTCTTCAGAATTTGGTAGGGTCCCAAAAATCGCGGACTTAGCTTTCTTGTTTTGAGAGACCTACCAACTCCAGTAGTCGGGGAAAGTTTCAGAAATACATGGTCTCCTTCCTCAAACTCTAGAGGTCTATGTCTCTTATCGTAGTAACTCTTTTGCCGACTCTGAGCTGTAAGTATTTTGTTTCGAATCATCCTGATTTGTTCAGTGGTTTGTTGAACTAGATCAGGACCCAACAAGTTCTTTTCTCCTACCTCAAACCAACATAGTGGAGATCGGCACTTCCTACCGTATAAAGCTTCGTAGGGGGCTATCTTAATACTGGAGTGATAACTATTATTATAAGCAAACTCTACTAAAGGTAGGTACTTATCCCATCCTTTACCTTACTCTATCACACAAGCCCTCAACATATCTTCTAAGGTTTTAATGGTGCGTTCTGTCTGCCCATCAGTCTGAGGATGGTAGGCAGTACTGAATCGTAACTGAGTACCAAAAGCTTCCTGCAACGCCTTCCAAAACCTCGATGTGAACCTTGGATCTCTATCAGAAACGATATTTAAGGGAATTCCATGCAGTCTAACTATTTCCTGGACGTACTGGGCTAATTTATCCAGTGAATAGTTAATTTTTATGGGCAAAAAAGTGAGCAGATTTGGTTAATCTGTCTATTATTACCCAGAGAGAGTCATATCCCACAGAAGTCTTAGGTAATCCCACAACAAAGTCCATTGAGATACTGTCCCATTTCCATTTAGGGATCTCAAGAGGTTGTAGAAATCCCGCTGGCTTTTGATGCTCCACCTTCACCTTTTGACAAATGAGACATTTCGCCATAAACTCAGCAATGTCCTTTTTCATCCCTGGCCACCAATACATCCTTTTTAAATCCTGGTACATTTTAGTGCATCCAGGATGGACTGTGTATTTACTTTGATGCACTTCCTGCAGGATCTTAGTCCTCAACTCTCGTTCTTGAGGGACACAAATCCTTCCCTAATACATGATTGCTCCATCTTCCATGACAGAAAAATTACCTTGGTCTTTATGATCCTGTAAGTATTGGTCATGAGCTTGAGCCTATTTGATCTAGGTTCTAAGGTCACACCCTATACTTAAACCATTAATGACTAGATTCTTTGGAGTAAGAGTAGTGCCTAGCTTCAAATTTCGAAACTCCTCTAGCATCTGCATCTCATACACCATCATCTGACCCATGTGCAGAGATTTTCAACTCAAGGCATCTGCTACAACATTCGCCTTTCCAGGATGATACTTTATCTCAAACTTGTAGTCATTGAGGAATTCTACCCATCTTCGTTGCCTCATATTTAACTCCTTCTGATCAAAGAGGTATTTAAGACTCTTATGATCACAATATACTTCAAAGGTTGCCCCGTACAAATAGTGTCGCCAAATCTTTAAGGCAAACACTACTGCCGCTAATTCAAGATCATGGGTTGGATAGTTTCCTTCGTGGGGTCTCAGTTGCCTAGAGGCGTAAGCAACTACTCTCTTATCTTGCATCAGCACACATCTTAGCCCTTTCTTTGAAGCGTCACTATACACTTCAAAATATCCTGTGGGGTCTAGAATAATTAAAACAGGAGTGGTCAGTCTTGTCTTCAGCTCCTAAAAACTAGCTTCACATTGATCAGTCCATTTGAAAGGACTTCCCTTCCTGGTCAATTTAGTCAATGGCAAGGCTATACGAGAGAAGTTTTGTATAAATCTCCTGTAGTATCCTGCCAAACCCAGGAAACTTTTGATTTCCGTAACCGTCTTTGGTCTCTCCCACTGAATCACTGCTTCCGTCTTGCTAGGATTTACGGCTACCCCTCTATTAGAGATGACATGTCCGAGAAACTTTACCTTGGACAGCCAAAATTCACACTTCTCTAATTTGGCATATAAATTTTTCTCTTTCAGCACTTGCAGCACGATTCGGAGATGTTGTTTATGTTCTTTCTCACTCTTAGAATATATCAAGATGTCATCAATGAACACTACAACAAATTGATCTAGGTAGGGTCGAAAAATGCGATTCATGTAATCCATGAAAATTGCAGGTGCATTCGTCAACCCGAAGGGCATTACGAGAAACTCATAGTGCCCATACCTAGTCTTAAAGGCCGTTTTTGGTACGTCCTCCTCCTTGATCCTAATATGATGATATCCTGACCTCAAGTCAATTTTAGAAAAGATGAAGGCTCCCTTCAATTGATCCAATAATTCATCGATCCTAGGGAGAGGGTACTTGTTTTTGATAGTCACCTTATTCAACTGTCTATAATCTATGCATAATCTCAAGCTCCCGTCTTTCTTCTTAACAAATAATACGGGAGCTCCCCTAGGTGATACACTCGGTCTAATGAATTGCTTGTCTAATAGCTCCTCCAACTGTTTCTTGAGTTCTTGTAGTTCCTTCGAGGCCATTCGATATGGTGCAATAGAGATAGGCCCTGTCCCAGGTAGGAGATCAATAGAGAACTCTATCTCTCTCTTGGGAGGTAAGCCTGGAATATCTGATGGAAATACTTCAAGAAACTCGTTGGCTATTGGGATTTCATCAAGCTTTGATTCGACTTCTAGGTTTGATAAATACAAGAGAATGTATCCAAGTACTCCATTCTTCAACTCCTTATTAACTTGATTGGCATTTAGCATCAATAACTGAACCTCCTCTTTCGGAGTAGGAGGTAGAAATTCAACGATCTTGTTACAACAATTCAACAAGACTTAATTTCTAGACATCCAGTCTAACCCTAGAATGACCTCAATACCTCTTAAAGGTAAACAGACGAGGTCTATAGAAAAAGTTTTCTCCTGGATGGTGACTTGACAGTCTTTACATACAGAGGAAGTTAATACTTGTTCCCTTGTAGGGGTTACTACGGATAGCTCATAGGGAGTTTCAAAAATAGGAAACTGAAACTTCATAATACATTTTTCCGATATAAATGAATGACTAGCACCAGAGTCAAATAACACCATAAGAGCAAATCCATAGATATAGCATGTATCTTGAATCATTTCAGAAGATTGAGCTGCCTCTTGGCCGCTCAGGGTGAAAACCTTTCCTTTCACCTGAGGCCTCTGTTCTGGCTGCTTCCCCACATTTTGTGGGCAGTTTCTCGCAAAATGTCCCTTATGTCCGTAATTGAAGCAGACATCTTGTCCCATGTAGCATGGCCGGCTACCATGCATGCGTCCGCACTTAGCGCACTTGACTGGGGCGAGGTTTTGTTGAAAAGGTATAGGACCCGTAGTCAATGGCCTCTTACCAGCTCCATATCCACTTCTTCTCATGTTCTTTCCAGGGTTGGGATAATTTTTCTTCCTCTTTCATAGGTTTCGCCTTTGCTTCTCGTCCTCCACTGCCCTTAAACTCTTTTCCAGGAGTCTGCATTTATTTATCAGAGGTACAAACTCCCTGATCTCCATAGCTATAACAGCATTCTTTAACTCTGGATTTAGTCCCACTTCAAACTTAACCGCCTTCAATGCTTCATCTGGGTTATATCGCAGATAAGAGGAGAACTTAGACAGCTCCTTAAACCTTGCGATATACTAGTCCACGGTCATGCTGCCTTGCCTGAGTTGGAGAAATTCGATCTCTTTCTCTGCCCGTACAGTACTTGGAAAGTACTTTTCAAAAAAAATGTCCTTGAACACTTGCCAGGTGATCTGTCTTCCCTGATGAGTTAAAAGTTCTCTAGTTCTACGCCACCAGTATTATGCTTCATCCTTTAACATATATGCAGCAAAAATAACTTGCTGCTCTTTAGTACAACCCATTACTTCAAAGATCTTCTCTAATTCCCTTATCCACCTTTCGGCTACCGTTGGGTCATAGCCACCTTAGAAACAAGGTGGTCTAATCCTCAGGAACTCGGATATGCCATTATCTTTTCCAGCCATCCGGTTGTTAGCACCTTTCTCAACATTTGTGTTATTAGCATTCTGGAGATGTTATAAAATTTGGTTGGTGGTCAGGACTTGGTCTCGAATTGCCGTGGCTAGGTTGTGCAGGGTTTCCTCTGCATTGGTTGCTGGATTCCTCCTTGGTGGTGCCATTTCCAACTATGGCAAAAACAAAGTTATGCTGCTATTGAGGTGATCAAGCCCAATAGTTAGTTCAAAAATATTTAATAGCAGTCATAACACCACCTCGGCATATAGATAGGAAACACTAGTAATTTCTTACCTATATGAATCACTGATCCACTACACAACACAATCACAACATACTCAAGATAGTATAAGATTGATTCAGATAACCATCCACCCACTGGCCATCTAGGATCGACCTGCTCTGATACCAATTATGTAACAACTCCATTTAAGTATCAAATTTTTTTTTAAATACCATGAAGTTATTACCTCGTTACAACTTAACTCAATATAAAATTTATTTAATTTATACAATACAGAGTTCACATACATGTCATTAATCAAAACATACGTACAACATATCAAACACATAAAAATCTACATCTTATTTATTCTGGTTGACCAATTTCGGAGATACAGGTGCGAGTGGTTGCACCTTCACCGGGATCTAAGCTAACTCGACCACAAACATTTTATTTGCTTCTGGGATCTGTCGAACATAAAGTACTCGATCCAACATGCACTAAAAGCCAGAGCTATAGAAAAATCTGCATAACTAATTTTCTGAACATGATATGGAAATATAGTAAGAATTAAATCCCAGTAAGTTCAGCAATAAATCATCATCAATATAGCTCATCACGTCATGTTCAGCTGTATAAAGTACAGAAAATATATTTGGTCACATGAATGCATTATATCTACGCACATAAGAATCATACTGTAATGATATGTATGACAGGACTAACTATTTTCAAAATATCATATAATGGCCATCAACTTATTCTCATTTCAAGCTACCCCGGTCAGGGTGAGTATCCTCTACTCTCCGGTACGGGCTTTTCTTGCTCCGTCCGACATGGCCCACTTTCTCTTTCTTTTCTCATTAACATTATCATAATCGTTAGTAGGGCGTCCCCTACTGGTGCACCACATGGATTGCCATGTGACCGTGCTCATTTCTTTTCTTTTCACAATGATAGCCAAAAATATGCTTTCAATAACAAGTATGTTCATCAAAATATAATTATTACCAAAAATCATTGGTAATCATGTCATGAACATAACTATTTCAAATATCAATTTATAAAATATTTTCATGTCAAAATTTCACACTTAAGATGGTAAGAAGTTCATACAATGGCAATGGCTATGGCTATACTAGTCATTTATTAAGATTCATCTTCTTTTTTAAATACTAATTTTATTTCTTTATTTTCTTGATGCAGGTTTTCATCCTATCTAACCTTCTCTTACTAATCAGAGCATAACTCCCTCAATTTAACTCTGATGTAGGTGATCTTGGTGTCAATTTCAAGATAAAACAATTATCTAAAACTATTATGTTGAACATTGTAGTGAAATATTAAGAACTCAAGGTGATATTACTCCTAAATGTATAGGTTATTTCTTCTTGGATCGGTTCTGACCTCTACCTACTAATCGGACCATATCTACCTCATATGGACTCCAACTTAAGTGATTCCAGTGGCTGAACTTCCGTGACACACATATCGATAATTCGTATGTTAGCCATTTATTTTAATTCCATACAGATAATTTCCAGAAATTAAAATACAGAAGCTGTCCTAACATATTCTTCCCTGATGAACCATTTTCTGACCTTTGACTACTAATAAGCTCATATCTTTCTCATATGTACTACAAATTGAATGATTCCAGTGGCTAAAAATCCATGCCACACATAGCTATAATTCTTATGTTAACCATTAATTTTAATTCCATATAGATAATTCCCAGAAATTAAAATACAGAAGCTGTCCTAACATAATCTTCCCTAATGAACCATTTTCTGACCTTTGACTACTAATCAGCACATATCTTCCTCATATAGACTCCAAATTGAATGCTTCAAGTGGCTTAAAATCCATGCCACATATATCTTTAATTCTTATGTTAACCATTTATTTTAATTCCCTACAGATAATTCCCAGAAATTAAAATACAGAAACTATCCTAATATATTCTTCCCTAATGAACCATTTTCTGACCTTTGCTTACTAATTGGACCATATCTACCACATATGGACTCCAAATTGAATGATTCCAGTGGCTAACAATCCATGACACATATAGCTATAATTCGTATGTTAACCATTTATTTTAATTCCATACAGATAATTTCCAGAAATTAAAATACAGAAGTTGTCCTAACATATTCTTCCCTGATGAACTATTTTCTGACCTTTGCTTAGTAATCGGACCATATCTATCACTTATGGACTCTAAATTGAATGATTCCAGTAGATAAACATCCATGACACACATATCTATAATTCATATGTCAACCATTTATTTTAATTCCTTATAAATGGTTCCCAGAAATTAAAACACTGAAACTAAAAATTCTGCCACCCATAGCCATAACCATGCAGAACTATCTACACCAACCTAAGTATTCAAACATACATCACATGCAAGATCAATATGTAACATGATATAGCAACATCCATGACCAATCATCAAAGTTCTAAGATCAAAATCTCATATAAATATTATAAGTTTCAAAAGTTTTCTTCAAAAAGAAATATTGTTAAACTTACCTTGAGTTCTTAGCATTCTAAACTTCTCCTTCTTCTTCCTTCCTTTCTTCTCCTCTCCTTTCCTCACTCTACCTTGCTTCTATTTTTCCTCTCCCTCACTTGGACGAAATTATAATGTTGTAAGGGTAGGTTTTCTTATATAGACCACCAAATAATTCACCTTTCATGATCATAGGTCTACCTTATCACAATTAGGATACACTTTGTTGAATTTTTGGAAAACAAACAACTTATGTTCTTGTCTTCCTCTTCCTTAGTCAAGATATGCATAGGAAAAGGAGATTTGTATTTTGAAAATTATGATGATATGTTCTTAAGATAAGGGACAAGGTCCCTTTGATTTAGGGATTCTTTTCCATTTTCTTTTGTCCTAAACAAGTATGATAGGTTTGCCATTTTAGGTGGCAAATTTCTAGCCCTTGAATCTCCATTATTTGGTTGATATTATTTGTGTGGGATAGGAATGTTTTGTCCTAATGCCATGTATTATCATACCACTTGCTAGAATTATGAGTGTAGGATATAGATGTTTTTGTCCTAAAGCCTTGTATTATCATGCCACTTGCCAAAATGATGAATGTAGAATCACACCACTTGCTAAATTTTTGTCTTAATGCCATGTAACCTAATCTTTATTATTACATCATTATATCATCACCTAATTTATTTTATTTTATTTTTCCTCTTGGATTTGGGCTTATTCCTACCCATTATGGGCTTATTCCTACCAATTTTCTTTGCTTTGGATAAAATTCTACCTTTCTTGGAGGGCTTGGTCACATTTTCATAATTTTTGGGCTATTGGTCCAATTACTATATCCTAGTCCAAGTCTATGTTTTATTTCTTATTTAGGTTATCCAATGGGCTTGCTTGAAACTTATGTGAAGTGGAAAAACTCTATTTGAAGTATCCATAGGTAAAAGCCCAATGTATGGGTAAAGATTTTAAACTTAGTAACTCTAGTTCTTGAATTAGGAAAAAATTACCCTAATTCAATGCTCTTGAAATTTTAAGACCTTTACTTGTTTCTAAAAATTTATCTTCCTTATCCAAGAATTTTGCATCTCTTTAGTATGTTATTTCTAATTTCTTTCCTATTAGGTTTTCTCTCTTTATTTGTTCTCTTAATGTTAGAAACATTTTCTATGCATATACATAAGGTGAAGAATTTCTAAGGATTATATTTCCTTAGATATCTAAAATATTGTCTAATAAATTTTATTTCCTTAATTAAATTTTTATGTACTTTTATCAATAAAAGAAACAAAATTAGGGATTTTACAGCATTCATATGACCAAAGATATTTTCTGTAGTTTATACAGCTAAACATGACATGATGAACTATATTGATGGTAAATTATGATTTATTGTTGAACCTACTGGGATTTAATTCTCACTATATTTCCATATCATGTTCAAAAGAATAATGCAGATTTTCTCAATGACACTTATTATTTCCGTACATTGGATCGAGGTACCCTACCTTGGGCAACTACCAGTTATATAAGATGTATCTGTAGTAGATGTGACTGAGATTCCGGTGGAGTTGCCACCCGCACTAGTGTCCCTGGAAGTAGTCGACATAGATGATTAGAACTAATATGTATCTTTGTACAAATGTTTGTAAAATAATGGTGTGTATGGAAACTCAGTATTGTATCACTGTTAATAATAATTATGCTTAGTTAAAGTGATTATTATTTCGAGTTAAGTGGTTATAATTAAAGTAGTAATAACTTCATGGAATTTTACAAATATATAAAAAAAAATTTGTTACATTTACAGAAATGGAGTTGTTACATTATGTGTATAGTTCTGATGATGTAAATGGGCTAACCCCATTGTTTTTATGTAACCCCACGGTACTTTGCCTTTTTGGAATCACTACAAGAAAACTGGTATTCAGTGACAAATTTTAGTCATCACCAGGTGGTCGCGGATAAATGCGTCACTGAAGCTTTCAGTGGCGACTAAGTCGCCACTGAATGCAGGGTTTTCAGTGACGACCCTTCAAAGTCGTCATTGAAAATTATGATTCAGTGACGACTTTTCTTAGTCGCCACTGAAACCTGGATAAAATTTTTTAGAAATTTTGTAACCTTTTAGTGACGACCTTCCTCAGTCGCCACTGAATGTAACTTTCAGTGGCGACTGAGGAAGGTCGTCACTGAAACTTGGGATGAAAAAAAAATCGAAAGACATTTACGATGCATTCAGTGACGACTGAAGTTGTCACTGAATCCTTTGATTCTTGATTCAGTGACGACTACAGTCGTCACTGAATCTCCCATCGTTGGATTCAATGACGACTTTTGGTTGCTACTGAATCTTATAGTAATTTTTTTTAAAAAAATTTTATTTACCATTTAAATAAAATATTTATTTATGATTAAAAAACATAGTCAAAGAAATTAATAAAGTATATATATATATATACATATATATGGGTAATGCTGCACCAAGTTCTATGACTAATGCAACACCATCTCCAAGAGAGCCACCAAGTTGATTTTTTTTACTTTGTTAACATTTTATTATGTAATGTTTTGTTAATTGGCATTGTATATTTCACTCAACAATCATGTATTATGTATGAAATTTTGGTTATATATAACCAAAATTTCATACATAATACATGATTGTTGAGTGAAATATACAATGCCAATTAACAAAACATTACATAATAAAATGTTAACAAAGTAAAAAAAATCAACTTGGTGGCTCTCTTGGAGATGGTGTTGCATTAGTCATAGAACTTGGTGCAGCATTACCCATAATGCCCAGCGGAATTTGTCCCTATTCATATTCCAAGAATAAATTAAAATATGACAAGTAGAATTTTTAAAAATAAATATATACCAATAGCATGAAAAAAATACAAAAAAAATAAATGTGACTAAGTTTAACAAAGTTAATATCACATATATGAGACTTAAAAAATATTCTAACATTATGCACATAATAATGACTAATTTAGTCATTATTTCACTCTCACTAACTATTAAACATGACATATTGATAGTGTGCTCTATTTTATCTACAATATTGTAGAATCACATAAACATTAATAAAATAATAATAGTCAAGCATATATGACCCATGCTTGTTTATGCTCAAATTGCAAATGCTAATCCTCTCTATTTATAGTTCAAGTTTGTCCCAAAAATAAAAAAGCATAAGTTCAGACCAAATAATCAGAAGAAACCCTATTTTTTTTCTTGTTCTGAAAAAACATTTACCTATGCACAAAATCATCCAACAAAAGAAAAAATTAAGCGGCCACATAATCCTTGAGAGAAAATTCACTTAGTGCTACAACCATGCAACATATATATTTGAATTCTTCTAGTGTTAGACCAAATTTTAACTATCTAAGACCTAACCATATGTTTTAGAGGAAATAAAACCATTACAAAAATACAATAAAATCAGAAAAAAAGAAGTAAAAATCATATATATGTGACTTCAAAATACAATTAAATTACCGCCACTTCTCATTATAAAACAATTATCAATTCTCTTCATAAGTCACATCATATGACAATTCACAAAAATCTACAACAATCAGGAACAATAAGAGGGAACAAGGAAGGAGCTAATCAAGTGTGGGAGCAATGACCAATTCTCATTGTGCCTTCAAACGGACAATCAAATTACCGTTACTTCGCATTATAAAACAATGACCAATTCTCTTCATAAGTTAGAACATATGACAATCCATAAAAACTTACAGCAATCAAAATAATGTCATATCTTGTTAACAGTAAGTCAAAAGGTGACAAAGACCAAATCAGTACAAGGCAAGCCATGGAACATATTTGAATTCTTCCAATGTGGGAGCAAATCAGTACAAAGCATATATTGTGACATCGAAATGACAATTCAATTGCAAC
This sequence comes from Gleditsia sinensis, assembly GCA_037074535.1. Taxonomy (NCBI): domain Eukaryota; kingdom Viridiplantae; phylum Streptophyta; class Magnoliopsida; order Fabales; family Fabaceae; genus Gleditsia; species Gleditsia sinensis. The sequence goes on from CM073467.1 coordinate 46,020,290, forward strand.
CACTTCTCATAATAAAACAATGACCATTCTCTTCATAAGTCAGAACAGATGACAATCCATAAAAACTTACAGCAATCAAAACAATGTCATATCTTGTTAACACCACGTCAACCACTTCTCATAATAAAACAATGACCAATTCTCTTCATAAGTCAGATCAAATGACAATCCATAAAAACTTACAGCAATCAAAATAATGTCATATCTTGTTAACACTAAGTCAAAAGGTGACAAGACCAAATCAGTACAAGGCAAGCCATAGAACATATTTGAATTCTTCTAGTGTGGGAGCAAATCAATACATAGCATATATTGTGACATCAAAATGACAATTCAATTGCAACCACTTCTCATAATAAAACAATGACCGATTCTCTTCATAAGTCAGAACAGATGACAATCCATAAAAACTTACAGTAATCAAAACAATGTCATATCTTGTTAACACTAAGTTTGTAAAAGGAAGACGCCCATTTCCTCAATGCCAACAGCTATTTCAAAAGATAGGTTTTCTTTGAATTTTGAACATCAGAGCTAACTAGGCAACAAGCTCAAGAGCAAGTGGCCAGCAACCTGTAACTGTACTTTAATATGCAATGATCAAGACATCCGAAAACCAAACAAATTTAAAAGTTACAACATGCCTATCACTTATCAGTCACACTAACATGGACAAACGGTAAAAGCATGTAAAAACACAAGATTATAACACCTGTTAGGCCAAGACAGAAATCAACTATTAAAAGGGAAAAAAAATTCAAATCTTGTAAGCTATAATTTCCAAATATTCCAAATCCTGGTTCAGCTTTATTTTGATAACTGGTAGATTGAAAAATTCAATATAATGAAACCCTCCAAGCCTTCAAACTACAAACCACAATATCTAAAATCAATTGCCACCAATCCTTGAGCAACCTTACGTACTATGTATGAGCAAATAGATTACTATCAACAGAAAAGCAATAAAATCCATATAAAATGTGGTAACTGGTTACTACAGAAACCAAATTATTTATGAGCAAGTGAATTACCATGAAAAAGAAAAGATGAAAAAAACAGCAAGTTGAAGGATATTTGTATACACCCCATTAAGAAGTTTCTTCCTGAGTTCTGGTACTCAGTTTTTGCATATACACATATGTCTCAATGCATACTTGATGTAAAGTATTAAAATATGGTTATACGGCTATTTCATCAAAATACAGCCATAAGATCAAGATAAAGAAGATATGGTTATCAGGTTCTTTCTTCAAAATACAATCACAAGATCAAGATAAAAGATACGGTTATCTGGTTCTTCCTACAAAAATACAGAGTATTAAATCATTCTTACATCTAGAAAAGATATAATCTTATCCAGATCAAAAAAAATAAAAAGCAATCATATTTGCAAGAACTAAATTACCATTCAAACAACTTTTCCTAAGCTTTTTAAGGAATTTTCACACACAAACAAGTTTGAAACAACATTTGTTGCAAGTGTGAGTCACTTTAAGGGAATAGATGCTCTGAATGCATGTATCTCATACATTCACTTAGGCTTGTATTTTGGATTTCTAAGTTGTCCAAATATACTCAATTACAATCATGCATCTCTGGAGAAAACACCAAAAAAATGATCAAATTGTTTTAAGGATGGTAAGTTAGAAGTGCCAAAGACATAGTCAGACAAATATTTATATACATATTAGTACCTGTTTGAGGGATGTGATTAAAGAGGTTATTTGTGACTGTAGTTTTTCTTCAAATTGTGCTTGCATCCTTTCTTCTCGTAGTCTCATCTCCTCACGTAATTCTGTAGCAACCTTTTCACGTATTTTCCTTTCTTGTTCTTCAAGGTGTTGGGGAGTGATTTGGTTAGCAACTCTCTTAATGGGAGGTTTAGCCCCGTATCCTTTATTGCAAAAATATCTCGTCCTTTGACCAAGAACCTGAGTCAACATTTCGTCATTGGTCATACCAGGAGTGTCTTCCTGAGATTGCTTGGTTACAATCTCTTTCAGTTGGGCCTACGCTTAAAACAAAGCGGAGTTAGAATAAGAACAAGAAATATAAATTACATCAGCTAAAACTTAATAAAATTTAAGTATACATGAATTGTCTGGGACTTTGCATCTGACCATATAACTTCCCCTTCTTTTGACTTACGAGTATGTTGTATCTCCCATATCTGGTCAATTGGAGCCTTTTCTCTAGTTTCAGGATTTCTCTACAATAAAACATAATTGTCATATAATGATAAATAAAACATGAATATAAATTTATATATAAGAATAATTTATTCTAAAGTCTGACCGTTAATTCCTCAACTTCTGCAAACGAGCGAGAACCGCACATATGTTTTGTTAACTGTTTAGCCCTGTTCTGTGCATTTTTTGAACTTTTGTCCTGCATATAATTTCATAAGTTTGACAAACAATTTCGTTGCACATTTTATAATAGATCACTATTTAAATATGGTATTACATAATACCTTAAATTTATCTGAGCCAAAAAAACTAACCAAGTGCCTTCAATCATCATCGTCAACCGTGGGAGGTGGATGTGCTAGTCTCTCCTCATCGGTGTTGTACTGGGAGTATAATTTGTGCAAGAGACTCCTCCAATTTTTGTACAATCTTTGTGCGATGGCATTGATGAACGCATCAAATTGCCATTCTATACTTGCACCAACCTCAAATTTTTCCTACGACAATAAACTCAAATTTGTTAAATTTAAGAACTGGATATAAGTTTGACAAACAATTATGCTAATTATTACCTTTACTTGCAACAAGATCTGTTCCCCACATTGTTCCCAAATTTTGGTCCATTCCCGCTCTTTCAAAGGGCAAGTGGATCGTGCTATGTGTCCGATGTAATTGACAAGTTTTCTTGATCCGTCTCCCACAGCTCGAAGGATATCGTCAGGGATTACAATTTGGATTTTTTGTCCATTTTTTGTCTTCGAGTCTACACTGATACATTTGTATGATCCCCTAACATTTCGGCTTATGCTGCAAGAAGTTGTGAACCATAATGAACTAGGGTATTAGACACAAAATAAGAAATCTTAACTGATTTTGTAAACTATTTTATTTACATATCCGAACTGCTAATTGGACGCCGAGTGGTTGGTGGGGTGAGTTGTGCCTCAGTCTCTCCCAGACCGGACTGTATACACGGTAGTGGGGTTCCTTCATTATGCACAATAAATTAGGGTATTAGGCACAAAATAAGAAATCTTAACTGATTTTGTAAACTATTTTATTTACATACCCGAACTGCTAATTGGACGCCGAGAGGTTGGTGGGGTGAGTTGTGCCTCAGTCTCTCTCTGACGGGGCTGTATACACGGCAGTGGGGTTTCTTCATTTGAACCACCATGTCTGACACCTCTATATCCGCGACCACTGCGTCCACCTCTTCCTCTTCCTGCCATCTTTGAAAATCAACCTACTAGAAATAAACAGATAATGTTAGTGATCAACACTTCAGACAAAAAATAAAAAAATCCAATATAAAACAAAATATGGGATGACAAAGTATATACCTATTACATTCTATAACATTTCATATCAAGTAAATTTACCAATAATATGTATATTATAGATATAATGTTTTACACTAAATTAAACTAGTATTTTTAACAAGGATATTGTACATTATATATACCCATTACATTCCACAGCATTTCATATAGAGTCTTCAGAAAAAAAGTCTTCTTCATCATCACTTTCTTCGTCTGTGGTCTCTCCTTCTTCATTGTCATTGATAAAGTCAACCTCCCTAACACTTCCTCCCTCAATTTGGTGGTTAACACTTTGAGGTTGAATATCGTCCCTCAATAATACCACTGCAATGTCATTCTGATTGTCATTGTAAATGAACTCATTATGTTCAACCTCATCTTGTTGGTAAGCATCTTCTACAGACAATGATTCTCCTACATCATCTTCAGAAGGCATGTTGAAAAGGTCACGGGGGTTTGTTTTCACAACAACAAGCAATCTCGCTCAACAATATCATTCAAATAGAAAAATTGTTCTGCTTGAGATGCCATAACAAATGGCTCGTTTGTATTCAATGAAAAACGAGAACTCACGCTTGTATATCCATATCTGTCAACTTTATATCCTCTTCCTAAATGAGCAACATCCCACCAATGACATTTAAAGAGATGTAGTTTCCTATCCCCCACATAAGAAAGCTCATAAATATCCTCGAGGATTCCATAATATTCCTTCTCAGGATCAAAATCATCCCCCCTCACAAGAACTCCACTATTTTGGGTTTTTCTTTGAGATTCACGATCTCTTGTATGAAACCTAAACCTATTGACCAAAATTGTGGTATAGCTATATACTACTCTTTGAGGACCAATGGCTAAGCTAAGTAGCTCATCATCTCCTCACCAATGTGAACCAGGCTTCGTAACCTATTAAAAAGTAACATCGAAAGGTTATGACATAACCTATAATATAATGCATTAGTTAACCTACTTAAAAAATACTTACTAGACGATTAAACCATTGAGGAAATTCTTTAATGTGCCTTGAATCAACATTTGATGCCTGTGTTTGGAGCTCCCTTTTGTGCTCCCTACAAATTGTGTCATTCCATGTATTAGAGTTTGGTTTACCAATAATTTAATTGTGAGTAAGCTATAGTGTACATACTCTATGAACGGCCAAACTTTTTCACTATTTTGTAGCACGTATAGAGAAGCTTGATCAAATTCTTTGTTAGAGAGGAAAATCGATTTGCTGGCACCTCTTAACTGTCCACTTTGACCAAATATCGACCTCTGAGAAGCTGTCATATTTTTATCATCATTTCTTGGAGCTCTATTGAATTTTGTTGGAATATTCCTCAAATATCTTGAGCAGAATATTAGGCTTTCATCAGCTAAATAACCTTCGACAATTAACCCTTCTGGACGAGCTTTATTGCGAACATATGACTTCAGTGTGTGTAGATACCTATAAATACAAATGAAAAATTAATTGGGTTTTTAATACTAAATGCAACACAATGAAATTGTATAGGTTTGATAATGTTACCTCTCAATTGGATACATCTATCGGTATTAGACAGGCCCTGCAATCTTTGCCTCTCTTACTAAGTGGATGGGTAGGTGGACCATGACATCAAAGAATGCCGGAGGAAACACAGTTTCCAATTTACATAAGGTAAGGGCAATTTATTTTTCAATTGAATCTAGGTCTTCTATGGTTAAGCATTTTGAGCATAAAATCTTAAAAAATTGAGCCAACTCCACTATAGGATCACTGACCTCCTTAGGCAACAACCCACGAATTGCAATTGAAAATAGCTCCTGCAATAAAATGTTATGGTCATGACACTTTAGTCCATATATCTTTCTTTCTGCCACATTGACACACCTTGAAATATTGGAAGAGAATTCATCAAGAACCTTTAACTCAGCCAAAAAGTTGCAAACCTTCAACTTCTCTTGAGATGATAGCACGTAGCATGCTGCTGGTAACAAAATATTATTCTCATTCTTAATAGGGTGCAAACCTGACCTAATTCCCATATCCACCAAATCATAGCGGCTCTTCACTATGTCTTTTGTCTTTCCAACCATATCCATCACTGTGGACACAATGTTGTCTGACATGTTTCTCTCAATATGCATAACATCAAGATTATGTCGTAGTAGAAGTGTTTTCCAATAAGGTAATTGGAAGAAGATGCTCTTTTTCTTCCAATTATATGCAAGACCTGATTGGTTGCGCATTCATTTCTGACTCTTTCAAAACGTCACATTGGGCAAGCATTCTAGTTGTTCAAGTGCTTCATCACCAGTCAAATATGTAGGTGCAGTATCATTTTCTATTTTACCATCAAATGCCCTCTTATTTCGACGCCAAATATGATTAGTTGGTAAGAAGCGACGATGACCCATGTAACATAGTTTGCTTCTTAATGATGTAGAGTGGGTATCTTTGTGGCAACAAGGACACGCCAATTTTCCTTTTGTGGACCAACCTGAAAGATTTCCATATGCAGAAAAATCATTTATTGTCCACATGATCGCAGCTTGCATATTAAAATTTGACTGTGAATGAGCATCATATGTCTCCACCCCTTCCTCCTATAATTCTTTAAGTTCATCAATAATTGGTTCCAAATATATATCTATATCATCTCCTGGAGACTTTGGGCCCGGGATAAGAAGTGTCATCATGAAGTATAGTTGTTTCATGCATTTCTAAGGGGGCAAGTTACATGGTACTAGAACAACTGGCCAGATACTATGGTTGACACTCATGTTTCCATAAGGCTGGAACCCATCACTTGCTAATCCCATCCTAACATTTCTAGGATCCGCTGCGAAATTAGGATGTTGTTCATCAAAAGACTTCCAGGCAATAGAGTCAGATGGGTGCCTTAACACACCATCATCAACACGTTCTTCTTTGTGCCACCTCATATCTTTGGCAGTGTGCCTTGCCATATATAATCTTTGCAACCTTGGCTTAATTGGAAAATATCGCAACACTTTATGAGCTTCTTTCTTGCCTTTTTTTCACATTTGATTTCCATCTAGACAACTTGCACTTAGGGCATGATTGTGCAGTAGCATGTTCTTTCCAGTATAAAATGCAATCATTCTTACATGTATCTATTTTTGTGTAGTCTAACCCTAAGTCTTGAACAATTTTCTTGGCGTCGTAGTAGGAATTAGGTACTTGGGCACCCTCTAGCATCACTTCTTTAAATAATTCTAACAACAGTTCCACAGAATTGTCGCTCCAATGATTAAGACACTTTAAATTAAGTAGTCTAACGATGAACGATAACTTTGATACCTTATCACAATTTGGATATAAACTTGTTTTGTCATCTTTCAGTAATTCATAAAACTTTCTTGCATGAAAATTTGGCTCTTCATTATTTTCTACATGAGGGTTCATCTCTTCTGTGTTCACAACTCCATATGCATCTTGTATCATTCCAATTATTTCATCCTCTTCATTCCCTTCATCAAGGGGATATGAAGTTGTCCCTACAACTTCTCCATGACGATCCCAAACCTCATAAGATTGCCAGAATCCATTCTTCAACATATCAAACCGTACTTCATGCCTAACCTTGAACACCACATTTCTACATTTTTTGCATGGGCATCTAATTCTGCTCCCCACCCTTGGTTGACTGTATGCCCACTCAAGAAAATCGTCCACCCCTTTTATGTACCTTCGATCAGCTCTATTCCCAACTTTCAACCAACTCTTGTCCATTATCTGTCATACAATTTTGTATGGAGTCAAAGTGAGCAATTAGAAAAGAAAATAACAAGGTATTTAGACAAAACAAAGTATATGTGTAGTGATAATTGAATGAAATGGGGTCTTGTTGCCAAATGTACTACAAATGGGAACATGTTGCCAAAACTACTAGAAATAGAGAGATACGAAGAGGTAGTTGAGATCATGTTCATATAAAATAATATTTAGGAAGAAAACTTTTTATTTAAGAGAGCACACAAGAACTTTTAGAAAGAGAACTTATTACGAAGGTCCCCAAGCACTTACTAAAAACGATAGAGTCCAATGGTGGCTTTAGGGCTCTACATATGTACTCAATATATCAATAGTATTGCATACATAGATGATCGAACAAGTAAATGAATTGAAACTGTTGGTCTAAAACTCTAGATAAGGTTCCAATAGCATAGTACAACTATCATACTAGAATGAGGGCCTATGGACCTAAACTTATGAAGGATGACAAATTTCATAAGCTAGTTCATTCTTGTCAATTTATCAACCAACAAATTGGACTATCCACTACTGCAATGTTTGTTACTAGAAATAAGTGTCTCAACTATGTAGGGCTTCCCATGTGGTTCTGCCTAAGCCGCCACAACCACTAGATAGGCATTGGCCATAGCAGGACTATAATCAGGCATAAATGTTTATATCTGATGTGAACCACTATTTTGGTCTTAGCTTGCCTTCGTTTTGCTTCGTTACCTTAACATGTCTCTGAGGATTAGAAACCTAAATTGGCTTCAGTTTCTCAGTGCCAAACACTATGAATCTTTGGACAAAATATAATTTCTATTTTCATAGGCAAAAATTCAAACACCTAAAGGGCTAATATTTATGACACACCCTTTAATCTATAGTCTAAGATATCCTCTAGAATATATTTTTAATAGCTTATTTGCTACATCAATTTCATTTGTTTTTTGTCATTATTATTTGGCAGGAAAAAAGCAAACAATTTTAGGTTTTGATTCGTATTACAGGCTAGAATACATAGGAAACCAGTTAACTGCATGTCGCCATCATACGAAAGACTCTTCACATTCTGTGAACGAGATTAATCTGAGAAAGAGGAGGATTAAAAACAAGGGAGGGACTAGAAAGGCCCACCATTTTCACCAAATTGCGGTGCTCTGCAGAGCAAATCAACTAAGGGATATTCTTTTAAGTTGATGGTGACTTCACCTTTTCTTTGGCACATGAAGGCCATGTTGCTCTTGCCCCCAAGATCCTCTCCTCTCTTTCTCTCCTTAAGACAACTTAGTAAGGCCCTGTGAGATCATTTCCAACCATTTGAAAACTTCTAAATTTACAATTCAAACACCTAAAGGGCTAATATTTATGACACACCCTTTAATCTATAGTCTAAGATATCCTCTAAAATCTATTTTTAGTAGCTTATTTGCTACATCAATTTCATTCGTTTTTTGTCATTATTATTTGGCAGGAAAAAAGCAAACAATTTTAGGTTTTGATTCGTATTACAAGCTAGAATACATAGGAAACCAGTGAACTGCATGTCGCCATCATACGAAAGACTCTTCACGTTCTGTGAACGAGATTAATCTGAGAAAGAGGAGGATTAAAAACAGGGGAGGGACTAGAAAGGCCCACCGTTTTCACCAAATTGCGGTGCTCTGCAGAGCAAATCAACTAAGGGATATTCTTTTAAGTTGATGGTGACTTCACCTTTTCTTTGGCACATGAAGGCCATGTTGCTCTTGCCCCCAAGATCCTCTCATCTCTCTCTCTCTCCTCAAGATAACTTAGTAAGGCCCTGTGAGATCATTTATAACCATTTGAAAACTTTACTCACCATCCCAAATTTGCAACCTCCGACTAGGAACCTCACATCAGCTCTAGTGCTTCTGTAATTGGTGAAAACATTTCCCCAAATTAGCTTTGTCCTTTCTACTAGCTTTTTGCTGAAAAACTTGGTGTGGAATCAAATCAATGTTCAAATGATAGCCCTTAAAAGATGGGAATGGTCTATCTTAAATTGTTCTAGAGAAGGTTGGAAATTGGAATCAGAGAAAATTATAGCACACAAATATTGGTTATTGGAGCTTTTTTTAAAATGAAAAATTAATGTATTTTTTACTTGGGCTTATTTGAAATACGTGCAAACTCAGATTATTTTCTCAAAGTTCACAATTTTTACAATTATGTAGGTGAATTTATTTGAATTTAATCAGAAAAACAATATAAACAAGATCCCATAAATTAAGCAGGACCATTTAAATAGTTATATACAATAGTAAAACAGCTCAATTCCAAACCGAACCCCCTACAAGTATAAACTCCAACCAAAACCCTTAACTGAATCAGTAGAAAATAAACAATATACCTCAGATGTGACTATTCCACCAAAAACTTCTCTTTTACTTCAAGATGATCAATATGCAAAATCAGAGCAAGCAATTGCTGAGATCAGCATCTACACACTTTCAAATTGTATGAATAAAATTCAATAACATATGTATTATGAGTCCTAGGAACAAATGCAGATACATATATCCAAATTTCTTCACTATTTAACAAAAGTTTTTTCACCTTCTAATGTAACAGAATTGCCGTGGAGTACACAACTATGTTAGCAAGTTAGAATGCTTCAAGTGCAAAACACCAAGAGATTTTTTGTAGTGGCTTACCTTTGCACTTTTTAATCCTTTCCTTTTTACTCCCAGTTGAGGTCCTGAGTATTTTTTTGTTTGCTCTCAGTTGAGGTCCTGGGAGAAAAATAAGGCAAAATTGAAAAATGTTTCTGTTTGCTCTAGTCCTGGGTATTTTTTTTGGCCATAGGTCCTAGGTATGATACTTCTCCGTGGAGTCAATTATTTTTTTGTGGTACTGGCATCTCTATAGAAGTTGTTAATTTTATCCTGATTAAAGGAACATTGTACAGAATTCTTATCAGAATAAAAGGGAAAGGGGAGGAGAAAAAAGGGAATTGCAAACCAAAAGTGAAACTGCATGCATGTAAAGAAGATGGGTTTTATTCCTTAGGTTGCAGATTCTGTTTAGCTTTCTATTTTTAGTTACATGACATTTGAAGCTGATGGTGTTCCTTATAAAGAAAAAAGCAAGACTATCTAGGAATAACCATGTGAACCTAGAGGCTTAAGCATTCATTTTGGGGGGCCACAATTAAGATATCTTTGACATTATGCAACTCTGTAATATTGACATCTATCTTATCATGCAGTTACAGTGTCATTGGGCTCACTGTATTTTTCAACTTCTTTTAACCATCAACCATGGTAGGTTACTATTTACACTATTCATACTATTAGGAAATCAGGATTCTGCATTTTGTTCAGCTTCTGTGTCCCTTTTCCCTTTTTTTCCTTTTTTATTCTTTTTATTATTATTATTTTATAATTAAATATTTAAAAATTATTATTTTTATTTTTATTATATATATGTAAATACTATTTTTCATCCTAAAATATCTCAAAAATTTCTAAAAATTTACATTCTTATAAAACTTTAGTTGATCTCTTAAATCATGACTTTTCTTAATAAAAATTTTAATAAAATATCTTTATGCATAATAAAAGAAAAAATATTTTTAAAAATAAAACAAAAATTTATTAGAGTCAAATATAATTATTTTAGGCATAACAGAAATCAGTTTATTTAAAAATATATTTGTTTATAGTAAAACATTATTATTTAAAAAAATTACGGGATATTATATTCTTCCTCCCCATTAAGAAATTAGGTCCTCGAATTTCAAACTATCTTATCATGTTTAAAAAATAAAGTCAAGGTATAATTTGGAGTTACCAACCATATTACTCAAATAATTGGAAATATTTTTTTATATCATATTTACTTTTTAGGAAATCTTTTCACTTGTGTGATTTTGTCATATAACCTTAACTATAGTGATTTCCTTCAACCATAAGTTCTTCACTTTCGATCAATAATAAACATCGGGTTTTCTTCATGATTAAGCCAAATTCTTGTCTAATTGAATTTCTTAGAATTAGATAACATGAGAAGAATCTGATAGGTACTTCCTTAACATTAATGCAAGAAAGACTATACTAACATTACTTAATCCTAAGAGCGAAGTTAGGCGATATATGCTATACATACTTTATCCAAAATTTCAAAAGAGCCTATACACTAGAGCTTAACTTTTTCCTTCTTTCCAAACCTCATTACTTCTTTCATGGGTGAGTCCTTCAAGAAAATTTAACCACCTACTGATAATTTCTAGTGCTCAACATTCATGGTCCTTATAGACTTTTGGCCTGTATTGAGTTTCTTGTATATTTTTTTTTCTAATCAATTTCACTTTATCAATGACATATTACCATAAGTCTGACTCCACCGAGTCATCTAACAAAAAATTCGTAACAACTCTTATATGAGGCTTTAAGTCATCAAATAACACTTTATTATAGGTAAATTCTGTTAAGGGATCTCCCTCCAAACTCGAAGACATACGCTTGAAGCATGCTCTCTAAATTAACGTTATCAATTTAAGTTAGTCATATTCTATCTATTGTATGTTATTCCAAATTAGATTCTAAAAGCTTAACTTTACTTAACTCACTCACCTATCAAGAGACCTACGATGTTTCATGTAAAACCTCAAATGGTGCCATTTATATGTTGGCCTAATGATTACTGATAGGGGCAAGTTCAACTAAGGATAAATGATTTTCTCCAAAATTTTACCAAAATTATATAAAGATACCTAAAGAACAACTTCTAATGTATAAACACATCATTTAAATTTATTATCAGTTATACTATAATGTAGATAAGATCCTAAGCTTCCTGATTAGCTTTCTTGAAACAAAATACTCAATTCTTACTTGCTGACATACCAAACAACGAAAAATATTTCACTTGTATCTTCTTTTTACCATTATACTAGTACAATTCTTTCATATCTTAGTATATCTTTATTGCCTCGGGTTATCTATATTCACAATCTATGGCTTCTCCTGAAATCTCCTTTCTCAACAATTATTCACATGTGAATTTTCAATCTCAGCATAATTCACATTCTAGATACTAGACTTAACTTAACATGGTATAACTTTTAACACAAATATCTTAATCATTTTACATTATTTTCAAACATGGTTCTCAAATTATTCTCTTTTCCCTTCTTAACCATATTAGGTAAACTTAGGTGTTCTTCATACCTTAATACTCAATTAGTATATATTGTAAACTCATTATTCTTTCTAATTTGCACATAATCTTCCAACTTACACAGTTATACATACATGATATAAAGATTTTTTTAAAATGCGTTCTTTGTTAGATAAATTCTTTCAAAATCTCCATACTTTAACCTACTAACCACTTGGACACCATAATAACTGAGTTTCAAAGAAAAGAAATTAACTTTTCTTATAATGAGGGAAAAGAACTTTGCATTTAATGCCAAACATTAATAAGGAAGAATGTAGTAGAATAGACGAAAAACATAATAAAGAACGGTGCCAAAATAGATAGTCAAAAATTTGGACAAAACATTGAAAGAAAATTAAATTCGATGGCTATAATTCTTGAAAATCTATATACAAAATCTAGTTGTTATTTTGGCAAAAATCTGTGGCCGCAAGTTTTGAATATATGTGCCAAAATATACTTTAAATTTGTTGGTATTCGATGAAAAAAATATTTTTGAACTTATAAAAGTCTGTAAAAAAAAGAATACATAGTTAATTGGTAGGATGCAGTTGATTGCTTCAAAATAGATGTAATCAATCAACTGTAAAATAAACCAGTCCAAATTTAAAATTCTCAAAATAGCTAGTCGACTTAATAATACTAATAGTCGACTGGCAAGAACATGAGGAAAACAAAATAAATAATTTAATTATCCCTCTTCAACAATTAACTTGTTTGCATTTTCACTTTTTTTTTTACAATTACGCCTATCTCCTACAACTTTCCTACAAGAATCAAGACATCAATACTTCATTAAGGACAACAAGGAAAAGGAAAATTTCTAGTAACATCTTAACCTTATTCTCTTTATGTGCTTAATATGAACCACGATCACAACTACTGTACATATACATGCTTGTCGTCATTTTTGAAATTTTTTACCTTTAATTTAGCTAATATCCGCCAATCAATTCACATAGTTGTTCTAATTATGTCTGGCCTATTCGCATAGCTATTGTAAGTATGTCCTTCTCTGAGTTCTATAAATGCTCACGTTAGTATCTTTACCTTCATACTCAAAGTTAGGGTGTATGCAGTTATGGAAGGAATCACATTCTGTCAGTTTTGAAATATTTGTGTTTTTTGTGGTTCCAGTCTTGGAAAAAATGGAGAGTATGTGAAAGTAGCACAAAATTTGAGTATGGTGCTGGCCAAAAGAAAAATTCATTTATTCTATGGTGAAGGTAACCGTGGGTTAATGTGGTGTATGCTACAGCTCTACATGTAGGAGGATGTTGAATTTTAGGTATTATTCCTACAGCTCTAGCTGTATCCAACATCATAGGGAAGACAATTGGGGAAGAATTTAGGGTAGCTTCCATGCATGAGCGCATGGCTAGAATGATGAGCAATGCTGATGCCTTCATTGCCTTACCAGGGGGTTTTAGTACTTTAGAACAAATTTTCCAGGTAGTCTCCTGGGCACAACTGAATATCCATCACAAACCAATAGGTTTGTTAAATGTTAACCATTTTTTGATGGTCTGTTGCCTTTTCTTGATCAAGCTGTGAAATAAAGGTTCATCTTACACTTAGCACAACAAATTATCATCTCAACTTCAAATGCTGAGGAGTTAATTGATGCTTTACAAGCATATGTTCATGTACCTGATCCAACTATGGCTTGAATAGATTGGAAGACAGACAACCGTGGAAAGCGCAAGTTACATTTGGATCTTCATATGTTAGGACATGCCATTGTTGTACCGCTTCTAATTTCTTATGATCAACTTGGATACCATCCTTACCAACCATACTCCCTTAGAGTTGGTAAAATTATCTTTAAATGTTGCTTATAATCCTCTGTATTCTCGAAACATATTAGTATTTCATTAATAAAGATAATAATAAAATTTTCCAAGAATAGTTTAAATACTCTATTCATTAATTCCATGAATGCAGCTAGGGCATTTGTCAAACTAAATGACATTACCAAGAACTCATAATGCCCATAATGAGTCCTAATTTTTTTTTTTCAAATATCCTCTTCCCTTATCCTCAATTAATGATACTCATATCTCAAATCAATTTTTTTTAAAAAAATATTGAGCACCTTGTATCTGGTCAAATAGATCATCTATACGAGGTAATGGGTATTCATTCTACACTATCACCTTATTCAATTGTCTATAATCTACGCACAATTGCAACGATCCATCTTTTATTTTTCACAAATAGTATTGGAGCTCTCCAAGAAGGAGTACTAGGGTATATAAATCCCTTGTCCAACAAGTCTTACAACTAATTCTTCAATTCCTTGAGTTCAATCATTGCCATTCTATATGGGGGTATAGACACTGGTTGGGTTCCAGGAAGTAAATCAATACCAAATTCTATTTTACGTTTTGGGGTAATCCTAGCAATTCATCATGAATTACATTAGAAAATTCTCTAACAAATGAAACTTGATTTACACTGGCATACATTATATCAACATCTATCACCACTGCCAAATATCCTTGACACTTTTTTGTAATAACTTATAGGCTGCTAAAGCAAAGATTATATTTTTGGGTACCTCACTACGGTCTCCTTGTATCAAGAAAAAAGATTCTCCAGGAATATTGAATTTAATCATCTTCGGATGACATTCTAAAATAGCCTGACATGTTGCCAACTAATCCATTTCTAATATCACATCAAAGTCTACATATTTAGAGATTCAGGTAAAATGGATATTATGTTCAGAAATGATCATATTTGGCATTTGTCTCATTTCTTTAAATTCTCTTGGACACCTATCTCTTTCACTTTCAAGCAGTAATTGACCCATAGATACCTCTTAAGATGTCACAATATTGAATCAACTTTATACTAAAAAAATTTAATAACTTGGAATAGAAAGGAAATTAAAACCCTATAGAATCCTTCAACAACACCTGAAGTATAAATATGTTCGGCTCATACCCATAATAAACATCCTACTAAAGAATCCTTTACTACGATAGCCACAGAGAAGCCTAATGCTCTGATACCAACTTGTAATGCCCTTAATTTACTGGCACGTGAAATAAACATTTTTTTCACCTCAATTAGATATTTACCATAACATGCATAGTATTATTTTTTGTTATGGAAATAGATACGTATAGATTCTCTCATGTATACACATTATACAGACCAAGTTATAAATGTTAAAGTAACAACAGAAGCAGGGATCTTGCCTGTGGCATTCAAAGCACACTCTAGAATACAAACACAGTATAATTCAAAACAGTGAGCCTTGAAAGCAACGTAGACTCACCTAGAGAATATGTCACTTAACTGATCACCTATCTACAAGATCACACTATGTATTCTTATTTGAAATTTTTGAAAATATCGTGTAGTGAGTTTGACAACTCAGTGATCAGATAATACTTCCTATGACCCCTTAGGTCAACATATGGATGTATTCATATTTTAAAATTTGTCACATAGAAAATACAGTTTAGAAGTACATCCATATGGGACCCGTATTTCAAATATTCTCAAATAAAAAGATATTTAGATATTCAAAAATTATATTCAGCATGGTATAATCTTTAAACAAATGTTGTTATGCTCAGCTGTATAAATTATAGTAAAATAATGAGCTTTTGAAATAAAGTTATAACTTTTAATACACATGCCTCACTCAGCAATCTGGCATACTCAATTTAAAATGACTTGCCTCACTTGGCGATCTGGTCAAGCCACACACTCAATTCACTCATTTGCTATACGCATAGTGACTGATCGACTACAGTCACAATAGTGATCAGGGAATGTGAGTTCATCGCCCATCTGCCTCCTCATATTACCACTGTCACCTTGTTGGAGCGGCCCTCCCTTGGCTCACTCAGGCTAATAAGGCATCTCCTATTCGGTACCATCACAAGCCATACAACCCGTCGATATTCATTCATATATATAAATACATATATATAAATGCATATTCATAAAATACAATGTAAAATTATCAAGCAACTCGCCATTAGCTTTATGCTTGCCATTCAATCATAACCAGCAACTATATAGTTTTACCAATCAATGCCTCATGCACATAATAGTTACTTTATCAAATAATGATAAATACATTTAGAACCACATATTCAATGAGTTTCAAAATCTATTTGCAAAACCATACTCTTCTTGAACTATGTGCTAGTTCGTAAGTAAAACAGATATTTTAACACATTTTAGAAACTTATGATAGCTTAAATAATTTGTAAACATAACCAATTATACATTTTAAATTCAAGAAGAGCATGGGTTAATTCATAGAAAGAATGATCTACTCACAGGTCAGGGCTCCAGGTTGAACAGCCCTAAATGTAATTTTCCAAGTCAAATATGATCAAATGGATCTCAAAAACGAGTCCGAAGGGTCCAAAAACTTAGGAAATGACCCCGAGAGCTTGGTCAACGCTAGTCACTGTTCATGACCAAAAAACAGTATTCTTACCACCGGATTTACTGTTTAGGATGCACAAAAAGTTGTCAGATGGCCGAAAAAATTCATATCTTAAGATTTATCTAACTCTTGAATCTATCTACGGTATCAGATTTCAAATTTGAGGTCTTTAAGTAGAAATTTCAGAACTTCTTTTTTTTCTAAGATTTTTCACTTCCGATCTATGGCTAATTTGAAAAATTGTTCCGTTAAAATCGTAGTATTTTTCGTCCTGAATCCAGTAGTACCCTTGGTTTTGAAATCGAAAGTTAATAGGCACTCCAGATCTAGAGAGAAAAATAGAGGTTATTATTCATATTATTTACACTATTCATACTATTACGAAATCGGGATTCTGCATTCTCTTCAGCTTCTATCTCCCCCTCCCCTTTTTTTCTTTCTTTTTTATTCTTTTATTATTATTATTTAATAATTAAATATCTAAAAAAATTATTTTTTATTTTTATTATATACATATAAATAGTATTTTTCATCCTAAAATATCTCAAAAATTTCTAAAAATTTACATTCTTATAAAATTTTAGTTGAACTCTTAAATCATGACTTTTCTTGATAAAAATTTTAATAAAACATCACAAAATAAAATATCTTTATGCATAATAAAAAAAAAGAATATTTCTAAAAATAAAACAAAATTTGTTAGAGGCAAATATAATTATTTTAGGCACAACAGAAATCATTTTATTTAAAAATATATTTGTTTATGGCAAAATATTATTATTTAAAAAAATTACGGGATATTACATTATGCATTGACAAGTTCATCACTAATATCATGCATAATATCATCACCATATCATTTAACAAATATGTATTAATACACTTACCAACAATGTATATTGTAACAACTCCATTTAAGTATCAATTTTTTTTTTAAATACCATGAAGTTATTACCTCGTTACAACTTAACTCAATATAACATTTATTTAATTTATACAATACAAAGTTCACATACATGTCATTAATCAAAACATACGTACAACATATCAAACACATAAAAATCTACATCTTATTTATTCTGGTTGACCAATTTCGGAGATACAGGTGCGGGTGGTTGCACCTTCACCGGGATCTAAGCCAACTCGACCACAAATATTTTATTTGCTTTTGGGATCTGCCCAACATAAAGTACTAGATCCAACGTGCACTAAAAGCCAGAGCTATAGAAAAATCTGCATAACTAATTTTCTGAACATGATATGGAAATATAGTGAGAATTAAATCTCAGTAAGTTCAACAATAAATCATCATCAATATAGCTCATCACGTCATGTTCAGCTGTATAAACTACAGAAAATATCATTGGTCACATGAATGCATTATATCTATGCACATAAGAATCATACAGTAATGATATGTATGACAGGATTAACTATTTTTAGAATATCATATGATGGCCATCAACTTATTCTCATTTCAAGCTACCCCGGTCAGGGTGAGTATCCTCTACTCTTCGGTACGGGCTTTTCTTGCTCCGTCCGACATGGCACACTTTCTATTTCTTTTCTCATAATCATAAGCATAACCGTTGGTAGGGCGTCCCTTACTGGTGCACCACACGGATTGCCATGTGACCGTGCTCATTTCTTTTCTTTTCACAATAATAGCCAAAAATATGCTTTCAATAACAAGTATGTTCATCAAAATATAACTATTACCATAAATCATTGGTAATCATGCCATGAACATAACCATTTCAAATGTCACTTTATAAAATATTTCCATGTCAGAATTTCACACTTAAGATGGTAAGAAGTTCATACAATGGCAATGGCTATGGCATATACTAGTCATTTATTATTTTTATTTATAAGATTCGTCTTCTTTTTTAAATATTAATTTCATCTCTTCATTTTCTTTATGCTTGTCCTTTAGTCAATTTCTTCTTATTTATATCATTTCTAACACATGTTCTTACAAATTTATAGAGCATTGTTCTCCAATTTGATTTCTACTATTACCCTATAGTTAAAGAGGTTCATCTAGGGTAGAAAAATGTTGAAAATAGGCTTCACCAGCTTCCAACACGGTCTATCCATGTTCCAGGACATGGCCATGCTTTAAAAATACTTCAAATGTACAAAAAAACAGCCCGAACACGGCTAATCCATGCTTGAAGCACCCAGAACACGGTCTGGCCGTGTTCTGTGACCTTTGCTCACTAATCAGAGTATAACTCCCTCATGTTAACTCCGATTGAGGTGATCTTGGTGTCTATGGAAAGCTAAGACAATTAACTAAAACTATTATGTTAATCATATCAGTACAATAGTAATACATCTTGGTGTTATTACTCCCTTAAAGTCAATATTATTTCTTCTTGGGTAGGTTCTAACCTTTACTTACTAATCTGACTATATCTCCCACATAAGAATTCCAAATTAAGTGATTCCAGTGGCTAAACATCCAAGACACATAAATATATAATTCATATGTTAACCATTTATTTTAATTCCTTATAGAATTGTCCCAGAAATTAAAACACCGAAGCTATCCTAACATATTTTTCCCTAATTAACCATTTTCTGACCTTTGTTTACTAATCGGAACATATCTACCTCATATGAACTCTAAATTGAATGATTACAGTGGCTACAAATCCGTGACATACATAGCTATAATTCTTATGTTAACTATTTATTTTAATTCCATACAGATAACGCCCAGAAATTAAAATATAGAAGCTATCCTAACATATTTTTTCCTGATGAACCATTTTTTGACCTTTGACTACTAATCGGCTCATATCTTCCTCATATGGACTTCAATTTGAATGATTCCAGTGGCTAAAAATCCATGACACACATAGCTATAATTCTTATGTTAACCATTTATTTTAATTCCTTACAGATAATTCCCAAAAATTAAAATACAAAAGCTTAATATTTTGCCACCCATAGCCATACCTATGCAGAACTTTCTATAGCAGCCTAAGTATTCAAACATACATCACATGCAAGATCAATATGTAACATGACATAGCAACATCCATGACCAATCATCAAAGTTCTAAGATCAAAATCTCATATAAATATTATAAATTTCAAAAGTTTTCTTCAAAAAGAAATATTGTTAAACTTACTTGGAGCACTTACTCCCCTAGACTTCTCCTTCCTCTTTCTTCCTTTCTTCGTCTCCTTTCCTCACTCTACCTTGCTTCTATTTTTCCTCTCCCTCACTTGGACGAAATTATAATGTTGTAAGGGTGGGTTTTCTTATATAGACCACCAAATAATTCACCTTTCTTGATCATGGGTCTACCTTATCACAATTAGATTACACTTGGTTGAATTTTTGGAAAACAAACAACTTATGTTCTTGTCTTCCTCTTCCTTAGTCAAGATATGCATAGGAAAAGGAGATTTGTATTTTGAAAATTATGATAATATGTTCTTAAGATATGGGACAAGGTCCCTTTGATTTAGGGATTCATTTCCATTTTCTTTTGTCTTAAACAATTATGATAGGTTTGCCTTTTTAGGTGGCAAATTTCTAGCCCTTATATCATCACCTAATTTATTTTATTTTATTTTTCCTCTTGGATTTGGGCTTATTCCTACCCATTATGGGTTTATTCCTACCCATTTTCTTTGCTTTGGATAAAATTCTACCTTTCTTGGAGGGCTTGGTCACATTTTCATAATTTTTGGGCTATTGGTCCAATTACTATATCCTAGTCCAAGTCTATATTTTATTTCTTGCTTAGGTTATCCAATGGGCTTGCTAGAAACTTATGTGAAGTGGAAAAACTCTATATGAAGTGTCCATAGGTAAAAGCCCAATGTATGGGTAAAAATTTTAAACTTAGTAACTCTAGTTCTTGAATTAGGAAAAATTATCCTAATCCAATATTCTTGAAATTTTATGACCTTACCTTGTTTCTAAATATTTATCTTCCTTATCCAAGAATTTTGCATCTCTTTAGTATGTTATTTCTAATTGTTTTTCCTATTAGGTTTTCCCTCTTTATTTGTTCTCTTAATGTTAGAAACATTTTCTATGCATATACATAAGGTGAAGAATTTCTAAGGATTATATTTCCTTAGATATCTAAAATATTGTCTAATAAATTTTATTTCCTTAATTAAATATTTATGTACTTTTATCAATAAAAGAAACAAAATTAGGGATGTTACATATATCTTATATCATGTGATCCCCATGCATTGATATACTAGCATAGGCATCAAATCAACATGCATTAGATCCACACATTGCACATATATCTCATAATAAAAGAATGGAATTAACACTACAATACATCATACATATATCTCCTATGCAATTGACTTACATATGTCTCATCAATACATAACAAATTCACTTGCATAGGTCTAATTAATATGTATTTTTATCCATACATTAAACATACATCTCATCATTATGCAATATGTGATTTAATTTTTCACAATAAAAGGATGGAATTCACACTACAATACATCATAAAAAGGTATTTATTTGTATTTTGGTTTCCCTTAACATCATCCATTCATTAGAGTTCATTTAGGGCCTTCAAAATGCAAAACATAGTAAATCTAGCCTCAAGCACGGCCTGGCCATGTCACCAAGAACGGTCATGCTTCAAGTTGTGCAAACCATGCTCAAAAATCACAAACAGCCCAAAACATGGTCTTGTCGTATCACCAAGCACGGCCATACTTCGGGTTTCCCTGCATTCTAGATTTTCGTCCATCCATACCTTTCTTCACTAAAAAGACCATAACTCCCTCATTTTAACTCCAATTAAGGTGATTTCGGTGTCTATGGAAAGTTAAGAAAAGTATATACAACTGTTATGTTTACCACTTTAAAAAATTAGAAACATAAACAGGTGAAAAAGGTGTTCGAAAACAGCATCATGACTATGTGCATTAAATTTGACCATTCTTCACTCATTAGAGAATATCTCTTTCATTTCAAATCCGATTAAGGTGATTCCAGAGGCATTAGAAATATAAGAAACAGTGCTACAACTCATATTTTGAACAGATTTCCAAATTAGATATAAAGCATAACCAAAAGAACCAACCATTCAGACTATCGATTTTCACCCTTTTCAAGCCAATTTCAACAAACACATGTATAATTTATGCATCCAACTCTCACTCTTCATGGATAAACATAAATATCCATCATGCATTATCAAAATAGGATATTTACAAAAATTATAAATCATTCAAAATATATGAAATTCCATGGAAAGATTAATGTTAAACCTACATATTTTCTCTTAGATTTCTTCTCTCTAGCTTTGGTTTGATTTTCTCCCTCTTCTTCTAAACACCAAGCTGCAGATTTTTCCACCATTAGAGAGCTTCATGAAGTTTCATTAAAATCAAAACAATATTAGAAGGATTTATAAGTTCTGAACCTCACCTTCTCCTTCCTCTTCTTCAACTCTATCTCTCTTCTTTTCTCTCTTCCTCTTTTTCCTTCTTGCCGTGGTTTTCCTTCTTCTCTCCCTTGGTTGGTCGACTCCCCCTTGAGTCAAGCAAGGATAATATATTTTATTTAATCTTCCTCAACAAGCCATCATCCTCCTATCTCAAGACCTTACTTTATCCAAGTATTACAACCTTGCCATCCTATCATAATTGAACTATGCCATTAGGTAAGGCTTTGTTTGGTTGTAGGAAAATTCCA
Source organism: Gleditsia sinensis (assembly GCA_037074535.1). Lineage (NCBI taxonomy): Eukaryota > Viridiplantae > Streptophyta > Magnoliopsida > Fabales > Fabaceae > Gleditsia > Gleditsia sinensis. The sequence continues at coordinate 46,042,851 of CM073467.1, forward strand.
CCAAATGTTTAATTCCTTCTTAAGACATATTCCAATGGCTTTTTGTGTATCTCTCCTCGTGATCTTTTAATCCCTTCATTGTGGCCGGATTCTAGTCCTGTAATCAAAGAAATTATTATTCCAACCCTAGAGCTTTCCTCCAAAATGAGAATTCCCTTATTTAAAATTCATGATTATTTCCATATAAATGCTCCATTTAATCCTTTTTGACCCTCCTCAACATTATACACACACACACACACACACACACACACACACACACACATATACATATATCTTTTTTTATATATCTATGTGTTTCTGTGTGTGTGTGTGTGTGTGTGTGTGTGTGCGTGTGTTGTGTAGATGATAGGAGAAACTAAACTAACCCTTGACTGTTGACATTGTACAACTCATATTTTGCCATATGTGGGAAATGAAACTTCATTGTGACATATATTTTGGTGTATCATGTTAAAAAATTGTCTAGTATTTTTAAAATTTGATCTCTGCTTATTAGTGCTAACTAATGTCTTAGTTGAAACCCTAGATTCTAATTATAATGGTCGTTACTAATTCTAAAATCTAGGTCACTTAGTTGTAGGGCAAAGAGCATGGCTATTATAAAAACTACCATTTTCATCTCATTTTTACCTTTTCAAGGTTTCAATTTTAGTCAATTCTCTTGTTTCAATCATTATTGCACAATCAACTATGGTATCATAAAATGGAAATTTCTTAATCTGCGTTGCTTTCACCTTAAATAATGGCATACCAACCTGGTGAGAAATCTCTCACTTCTATCCCTCTTACCATGGACCAAACATGGAGAATATTTAGACAAATATGTAAAATAGATATAATAGTTCGTAACAGTCATGTTAGATATCTATTTCAATTCCTCAAATTCTCGAGATCATGCATCTATAACACTTCTAAATAAAAAATGTTCTATAAAACTTCCTTGAATTTACCTTAAACCGTTAGTGGTGATTCAACTTATCTATCCCTTAATCAGGTCTCAAACTATGTCTAAGTTATATCCTGTAGCTAAAAGGACACTAGTTCAATTGATCTTATAGTAAAATCATGGCTCTTCATAACTATTTCACCTAGGAACAAAGGGTGGTTTTAACTTCAAAATTTGTAACAAAGTTACCTCAACAATGACTTCCTCACATATGTTTTGTTGCCTAATGGGTTATGCCTAACCTTGTGCTATGACTCCTAATATACATTTATTTCTCTTTCCCTGTTCAACTATTTACCTACTACTATTTCATCCATCATTATATCTTGTGGAGTGGAAGGTGTTGTTCCTTCCCCAAGGGCATTATGGTGACTATTGCCCAGTACATTTCATTTAGGAACTCTAATGACTCTTTAACCTCAACAACATCCCTTATCACCTTTTACTAGTTCGGGCCTCCACTACGGTCTTTGAGAATTATGACTGTAGACTGAGAAAACACCTCAACTGGTGGCTTACATATATAGCTCCCTTAACAACTATTTTTGTTTTAGGTGACATTTTTATACTATTCCAAACAAAACACAACTCAAAGTGTTTATCAATTTTTATCTCATAGTGGATCGAAAGAAACTGACTCTAAATAGAAGGAATTCTGACATCTTATAGAACCTCTACAAGTACGTTAATTATAAATATGTCTTAGTCATACCATAATTAAGATCCTACTAGAAAATCCATTATTCCATTAAACCACAGGAAACCTAAAGCTCTAATACCAACTTTGTTACGATCCCAAATCAAGAGTACATAACTGGCATAGGTATTGAGAATAATCACATCTCGTAAGCTTCTAATATGATACATACATAATTTGAATATTTGATGTAACATTATAACATGGCATATAATAGAATCCATATAAACATATGCATTGGAGAGCTCTACTTTCGATACTTTACAAATCTAAATATTATAAAATCAAACATAACCAAAGTATAGACGAAAGCAGGGATTCTGTCTATGGTAAATAGATCACTTCTAGAGTACAAATTACTATATAGATAAACAATGAAATGAAGCCTACTAGAACAAAGTTGGGCTACCCAAAGGAGAGCCTAATGGCTTATTTCACTGCTGAAAGAATATTAAACTCTATATCTTTATTTGAAAAACATGAGTAATAAAGGAATGAGTTTTGTGACTCAATGAGTAGATAACACACCCATATAATGTAATGGGACAAGCCAAGGGCAAGAGTTTTTCATAATAAAATTATAAATTAAGAAAAATAATTATAGTAAGAAAATAAAAATATTAACAATTACAATTTAACAAAAAATAAATAAATTAAGAACTTACCATTTTTGTTAGTAAAAACAACTAAATAGTCATTATAGAAAATTTAACAAAATTTCTAAGATATTTTATCTCAGTAAGAATAAAATAAATTAGTTTAAACTAAAAGTGGTAAGGAGAATTCCATATTAGAACCATAATTTAATCCCAAACACACAATAAAGAAGGGTAATCACCAACCCATCAAGCAAATAGCTTGTAATCCATTAGGTAAACAACATGTAATTTATGTTCAATCATTAACGTGTGTTGGCTAACACATGAGACTAGCATAACCCTTACTAGTTAGGGTTCAAGGTGCACCAAGACTAGCATATACTATTTCTAGCTAATAGTTTTTTTGAACAAAACTCTTCCCAACATAAAATAATATATGAAAATTAAATTTCTAAATAAAAAAAGAAATTCTTATTTAACAATCTCTTCATCAATCAGACTTATACTAAGTTTGTAACATTGTTCACAAAACATCAATCTATAGGCGATATCATATGCCATGTCCATTGAACTAAATAATATTTCTTGCTAGCAAGCGCAAAATCTCCCTTTTCAATCAAATCACATTTTTAATAAAATTTCTCATGTTACAATGTAATTTCAAATTTTCCAAATACATTTCCTTAAGACCATAAGTAACATGTCAATAACATTTTTGACCTCATATAGCCAATAATACAAAATCATTTTCATATATGTATACCAAATCCAAATCTAACTTTCAATAACTGACATCAAAAAGAAAATATCAATACATATTCAAAATCTCAATACTAATTCAATTCATGCCTTTCACAATGTGATGGAGAATATAACAATTAGGCTTATCCTAGGATCCTTAAGGACTCTAAAATTAAAATATTTAAATTGTATAATGCTATTTAACAAAAATTAGTACTTAAGTTAGGAAAATATAACAATTTCAAAAATTAATCCATATCCAAAAGTTTGAGAACAATCACAATAAAATAGGACATGCTAAATATAATTCAGATATAATGAAGGTAGTAAAATAGGTTATAGCAGTCATTATCTACTAATAAAACAATCGGTTCAAAGTTTTCTATCTTCGTAGAGCACTTTTTGAAGCTTATTATGCTAAAAAGGACCCCAAAAGTGAGTTTGAGAGGTATAAAAACTTAGAAAATGACTCCATAATTACATAGGATCTGGGAGGTCGATTAATGAGATACAACACTATTCATGCACTACATGTGCCAGGAGTCCCCATGTGAGTGGGCCTTACGCGCCACTAGGGAGGATGGCACATGTGGCCTTTGTAGAGGTGTTCTATTTATAAAATTTTGGCTCCCAAGGTTTTTTTACCTCCTTAATCTATTTGTGGGGTTAGTTTTTTGTGTTGAACACTCTAAGTAGGAGTTTTGAAATTCTCAATTTTCTAATTTTTTTTCTCCCTCAATTTTTAGTAATTTTTTTAGCCAGTTTGGGTGGAAGTCATAGATTAGACTTGTAGTTCTCTTCATTTTGAATCCAATGGTGTTAATGGTGTCACAAATGGAGGTCCAAAAGTCCTGGAACCAAGATTTCCTTAAATGCCTAGAGTGAGAGTTGAGAGAGGTAAAATAGGTTTTGGGGCCATTTTAGGGTTTTCTACAGTCTTTTGCTGGAAAATGGCTTCTAAAATGATGAAGGACCAATTAACAAATTCAAACTGTTAATTTGATTATTTACACAATGGCCCAAAATTCTTAAAACAAATTATTTACACCCTTAAAACTTTTCAATTGCACCCCTACTCTTTTAATACTCATAATAAACCATGTAATAAATAAAATTGTTTATACTTAAGGTTATTACATATTGTAATGTAGAGTTTAGCAAGTATCATGTCACAAACATCCAACCTTCTTTGGATGGTAAGAACCAATTTCATTACTATATTCTTTGGTCAACATCAATAGACCTCTTATTTGGGTCTTCCTTTGCCATATATTTCCTATTCAAGTAGTGGAAACCTAATATATTGTAACATTGTTATTGTCCATTAGACGATGGACAGTAAATCTTTGTTTGAAAGGCTTTCATCTATGGTAACCTCTTTCTCCTCTCTTCCATTTTTTTTTCTTTTTGCCTTATTGTTTTTGGTTGTGCTTGTGGTTTTCTTCTTGCCTTTTTTGGTTTTTTTTTCTTTTGGCTATGGTTTCCCTTCCCTTATGTCATTAAGTCATTAATTTTTTAGTTTTTGGGGAGGTTTCCTTACGATGGGAGCCCCTCCTTATTTTGCATGTTATTTTTTTTGCCTATTTCTTTTTATTTGTCACTAGATTTTCCTTTCTTTCTTAGGAAGTCTTTCTCTTCCTTTATGGACATTATCTTCTTTCTTCATAGAAACTTTTCTCTCTTTTTTGTGATCTTTGGAGTTTGGTTGGAATTCTTAAAGACTAGTTACATCTCTTCCAAATATGGAACTATGGTCTTATCTTGTTAGTAAGAGAAAAAATGTTAAGAGATTGAACTCGCAGAGAGGGTTGGTAAGTGTATTGCTTTTCCATGAAAGTTTTCAACAGTTTCTTCTATGATTTTCTATAAGTTGTAAATCTAGTTATATTTTTATATAGTTTTCTTGTTTATGTTAGTTGGGTGTGCTATCCTGATTCTTCAAGAGGAAGGCTTAGGATGTAGGCTTATCTTTGTTGTATCTCTTGTTGTCTTTGTCCCAATGCATAGGAAGCATTATTAGTTTATCTTTTTGGGCATGTCTGAGTCATTATGAGATTTTGTCCAATTTTTTTGGACTATGATGTATTACCAATGATTTATCATCTTAAAGAAAAGTTAGACAGTGGGCAGTTTGTTTCTTTTATCATGTATCTCAATGAACATTAATTCAAATTTTAATCCAATTGTGTATTGTATTGTTACTCATCAAATTTAAGTCTGAAAAAAATTCAAACACTCTAGAAAGGTTCTAGCTTCAAGCTAGGAAACTATTTTATCCTTCCTCGACCTATTGCTTTTATGATCTCTCTTCCTATAACTCAAGAGTTCTCTTTGTATGAAGAATTTCTTATTGGATTCAGTTTCAATGATTAAGATCCCAATCTTGATGGTTTTAATATGAAAGTGGTATTTCAACCATCTAGGAGATGCTTATGTCCACTTTATCCATTGGGCTTATGATTACTAGAGCTAAACCATGTTTGATCAAAAAGTTTAACTTTGTCAATTAGGCTTTACTTTTTGTGTTGAGCATGTGATCTTTTTCAAGGAAATTTATGTTGTTGCATTTTATATTTTATTATCTTGTTCAAATTCATTTAATTACATGTAATTAGGCCTAATTGACTTTTTAACTTGTCATTAATATGCTTAAGCCTCATTATGTTTTGTAGGTGACATGCTTTTGTAACATAATCACTAAAGAAGAGTCTCCTAATGAGAGAAGCTCTTTGTTTAATGAGATAAAAAAGTAATAGTTACTGGAATGTTGGTGAGAGTATGCCTTCCCAATAGTCCTTTATTGCTTGTGTTCTTTTTGCTGGTGATATGAGGTGTTTTTTAGGAAGCCAAACATTTTCTTGATATCCAATTCTTAAGTTATTTCTTGAGTTTTATGGAAGTTTCCTTAGGATTGTATTTCCACCACTAAAAAAATGTTTATTAGTTTTCCTTTTAGTGGGTTCGATTTTATAGTCTCTTGCCATCTTTTTCCTAAAAAGGTGCCTTCATTATTGCATGTCTTTATCTAGTTCTTTTGAAGAGTGAGGGTATCCTAAAAGTCCTTCATTGTTGACTTCTTGCTTTTTTTTTTCGTGTGAACCTTCTTGAACTTTTCTTTGTTCCTATTTGATATCAAAGTATTTATCTAGCTAGTGGAGGCTAGTTTCCCCTTTCTTTTGTTGTTGCATGCAAGTGAAAATACTATATCCTTTATTTTCTATGAGTTCTTTGGGGGAATGGAACCATATGAACATCTCAAGGACATCATGGGTAGATAATACCGATTTGAAAGGAGATATGAATTCGGATGAGTTGTATGACACAAAGATTGCATAAAGACCATGTTCACCCCTAAGTTTTCATCTTTGGAAGGTTCTCTTCATAAGGTTAAACATTAACTTAGATGTAAGTCATGATTTTTGGAACAAATGTTTGATTGCGTATTTGGTAAATATAAGGGATTTCTCTACTTTCCAATTCCATGTTTTCATCATGTTGTATGGCATGTTTAGGTTTACATTCATGGAGTTAGGAAGCATGGTAAATTCTATATGATTCATTTTGAAAATGATAAGGATAGAGAGTTCTTCCCATAGACCGTGGGTAATGCAAGGTGCTTTACTAGTCCTCTATGCATGACAACCTAATGTAGTTCCTAGCTAGCTTAGAGTGAATACCATTAACATGTGGATCCATATATAGGGTGTGCTTTTAGAATATCAAAGTACAGAAGTCACAGAGGAGTTAGTCTATGTAGTAATGGAGGTACAAGATGTGGTCTTAGAGAATGCTACACTAAATTATATTTATTTCCTAAGGGCTAGGGTTAAATGTAACATCCTTAATTTCGTTTCATATATTAATAAAAGTACAAAAGTATTCAAAGTAACATCTCTAATTTCGTTTCTTTCATTGATAAAAGTACATAAATATTTAATTAAGGAAATAAAATTTATTAGACAATTTTTAGATATCTAAGGGAATATAATCCTTAGAAATTCTTCACCTTACGTGTATGCATAGAAATATTCTAACATTAATAGAATAAGTAAAGAGAGAAAACCTAAGAAGAAAAATTAGAAATAAATATACTAAAGAAAGGTGAAATTCTTGGGTAAGGAAGATAAATTTTTGTGAAGTAAGTAAAGGTATTAAAATTTTAAGAAGATTGGATTAGGGTAATTTTTCTTAATTTAAGAGTTAAAGTTACTAAGTTTATTATCTCCACCCATAAATTGGGCTTTCACCTATGGACACTTTATATAGAGTTTTTCTACTTCACGTGAATTTTTAGCAAGCCAATAGGATAGCCCAAGGAAGAAATAAAACATAGACTTGGACTAGAATATAGAAATTGGACCGGTAGCCCAAAAATCATGAAAATGTGACTAAGCCCATTATGAAAGGTAGAATTTTAACCAAAGTAAAGAAAATGGGCAAGAATGAGCCCAAACCCAAGAGGAAAAATAAAAATAAAATAAAGTGATGAAATAATGGTGTAATCAAGATTAGGTGACATGGCATTAAGACAAAAATCTAGCAAGTGGTGTGATATCCTACATTCATAATTTTAGCAAGTGGTATGATAATACATGGCATTAGGACAAAACATCTATATCCTACACTCATAATTTTAGCAAGTGGGTAATAATACATAGCATTATGATAAAACATCCTTATCCTACACAAATAATTTTAGCTAAGCAAGGAAGATTCAAGGGTTGAAAATTTGCCACCTAAAAAGGCAAACCTATCATAATTGATTAAGACAAAAGAAAAAGGAAATGAATCCCTAAATCAAAGGGACCTTGTCCCTTATCTTAAGAACATATTATCATAATTTTCAAAATACAAATCTCCTTTTCCTATGCATATTTTGACTAAGGAAGAGGAAGACAAGAACATGAGTTGTTTGTTCTCCAAAAATTCAACCAAGTGCATCCTAATTGTGATAAGGTAGACCCATGCTTATGAAAGGTGAATTATTTGATAGTCTATATAAGCAAAACCCACCCTTATAACATTAGAATTTTCGTCCAAGTGAGGGAGAAGAAAAATAGAAGCAAGGTAGAGTGAGGAAATGAGAGAAAGAACGGAAGAAAAAGGAAGGAGAAGTCTAGAGGACTAAATGCTCAAGGTAAGTTTAACAATATTTTTTTTTTTTGATGAAAAGTTTTGAAACTTGTAATATTTATGTGGGATTTTGATCTTAGAATTTTAATGATTGGTCATGGATGTTGCTATATCATGTTACATATTATGTATGTTTGAATACTTAGGCTGGTGTAGATAGTTCTGCATAGATATGGCTATGGGTGGCAAAATTTTAAGTTTCTATTTTTAAAATGCTGGGAAGAATTAGTAAGGAACTTAAAGAAATGGTTAACATGAAAAATGTAGATCTATGTCTCATAGACTTTTAGCCACTAGAATCACTCAATTTAGAGTCCATATGAGGTAGATATGGTCCGATTAGTAAGCAGTGGTCAGAAAATGGTTAGTCAAGGAAGAATATGTTAGGATAGCTTCTATGTTTTAATTTCTGAGAATATTCTATAAGGAATTAAAATAAATGGTTAACATAAGAATTGTAGATATATGTGTCACTGATTTTTAGCCACTAGAATCACTCAATTTGGAGTCCATATGGGGCAGATATGTTTCGATTAGTAAGCAGTGGTCCGAAATTGGTTAATCCGAGAAGAATATTTTAGAATAGCTTCTGTGTTTTAATTTTTGGGAACATTCTGTAGGGAATTAAAATAAATAGTTAACATAAGAATTATAGCGATATGTGTCACGGATTTTTAGCCACTGGAATCACTCAATTTGGAGTCCATATGTGGCAGATATGGTCTGATTTTTGGAATCACATAATTTAAAATTCTTATGAGGGAGTTATGGACAGATTAATAGGTAGAGGTCAGAACTACCCGAGAAGAAATAACATGTACTTTAAGGGAGTAATGTCACCATGATTTCTTAATATTTCATTCAACTGTTCAACATAATAGTTTTAGATAATTGTTTTATCTTTAAATTGACACCAAGATCAACTAAATCGAAGTTAAATTAAGGAGTTATGCTATGATTAGTAAGAGAAGGTTAGACAGGATGAAAACCTACATCAAGAAAATAAAGAAATAAAATTAATATTTAAAAAAAAAAGAATCTTATAAATGAAAATAATAAATGACTAGTATATGCCATAGCCATTGCCATTGCATGAACATCTTACCATCTTAAGTGTGAAATTTTGATATGGAAATATTTTATAAAGTGATATTTGAAATGGTTATGTTCATGGTATGATTACCAATGATTTTTGACTATTATTGTGAAAAAAAAAAGAAATGAGCACGGTTACATGGCAAATCCGTGTGGTGCACCAGTAGGGGACGCCCTACCAACGGTTATGATTATGCTAATGGGAAAAGAAAGAGAAAGTGTATCATGTCGGACAGAGTGAGAAAAGCCCGTACCGGAGAGTAGAAAATACTCACCTTAACCGGGGTAGCTTGATATGAGAATAAATTGATAGTCATTATATGATATTATGAAAATAGTTAATCATGTCATATATGTCATTACTGTACGATTCTCATGTGCATAGATATAGTGCATTCATGTGACCAAAGATATTTGCTGTAGTTTATACAGATGAACATGACGTGATGAGCTATATTGATGATGATTTATTGTTGAACTTACTGGGATTTAATTCTCACTATATTTCCATCTCATGTTCAGAAAATTAGTTATGTAGATTTTTTCTATGGCTCTGGTTTTTAGTGCACGTTGGATCGAGTTACTTTATGTTGGGCAGATTCCAGAATCAAATAAAATGTTTGTGGTTTAGTTGGCTCAGATCCTAGTGAAAGTGCAACCACCTACACCTGTATCTCCAGAATTGGTCAACCAGAATAAATAAGATATAGATATTTATATGTTTGATATGTTGTACGTGCGTTTTGATTAATGACGTGTATGTGAACTCTATATTGTATAATAATAATAAAAAGTTATTACATTAAACTTGATCTAGAAAAACATTTGGTGATAGTGATGTGGCTTAAATTAGATAGAGGTGAGATGATTTGGTTGTAGTTTTGATATGAGAGAATATTTAAGTTTTGTAGAAAATGTGGAAGGTTAGTACTCAACTTATTATATTGTACTTGGTCATAAGAGTATATTTAGAATTTGCAGATCAAACAAAGAGAGGGAATATCAAATCACCTTAATTCTCATTATGTAGTGGATCCTAATAATGTACATTTTGTCCTAAAAGTGAAGGTGTCTGCAACTTCAAGTAGAAGGTGTAGCAACCAAGTTGGGATGGTACTCATCAATGCAGTGTTGTACTATATATAATTGAGTATGCTAGTTGCAGAATGGTTGTTTGAACTTTTGCAAATAGTTCCTAATATACCTGTTGCTTCACTAAATCCTCCATTGGTAAAATAAATTAGACAACCATCATACTAAGACGAAGAAGTAAAGGTGATACTATCTTGTGGTTTTTGTGCATTTCTTATTCCATATGTTGACTTTGAGGATGATATTACAAATTTTCCTTTTGGAACCTAATTACATTGGGTCAAATTACTAAAGGGAGATATGATTATGGCTACAGGCTGAATAGAAAATGATGTAGGTGAAAATAAAGGGAGAGGAAAAAAGAAAGACAAAGGAAATAAAACTATAGTGATAAAAGGTGAGGTTAAATTAAAATAGCAAGGAAATGGTTTTGAGGATCCAATCAGATGGGAAATCATGCCTCCAATGTAAGAGAAAGGAAAAAGGAAGGTACAATTGTAGTCAATAAGAGAAGATGGTTTGTCTTTAACAAATGTACAAGAAGAGGTAGTTGGATCCTTAAGTGGGTTAAACTACATAGAGGTTGGGCCATGTCTCTTCAATTTACAAACTCAAATGAATGAGAGTAGAAAATTATTAGAAAGGATTCCATATAAGTCCTATCCTAGATTTTACAAAGTCCAGCATTAAGAGAATTTTATTGGTAATTTGTAGTCCAAGCATAGATTATAAAGGAAAAATTTGAGTGTTTAGTGGTTATATTTTATCCCCTAATTCATAGTAAACTTGTGGTTATTTCTCTATTTTTGGTTATAGTTTACTTTGGATACTGTTTTGGTTTGTTTTATGTTTGTAAGAGAGCAAACGAGGCCAAGAAGTAAGGGAAAACAATCATGAGAGGAGCCATATGGACTTGGAATATGCTAAGGAGGAAGCAAGGAGGTAACACACCAAAAATTGGTAAGAAAAGAGCATGGCAGCCCACAACACAGCCAGGCCGTGCTTGGTGTGCATGAAGCACGGTTAGACCGTGCTCTGTGCGAAAGATGTAGAATTTTCCTAGAATCCAGTCCAAAGCACGGTCGTGCTTCGTATCCGTACAGCACGTGACTTTTAGGGTTTTAAGCAACCAAGTTGATACATATGCATAGGGAAACGCAGAGGGATACATTCAGACCAGGAGAGACATCTTAAACTCAATTTTTAGGGTTAGAAAACACTCTTAGATTAGGTTTTTACATGAATCATTATTGATTTTATGTTCTAGAGTTAGAGTAGAATTTACAACATTTGAAGGTTGTATTTCATCTTTACTTTTCTGCAAACCAAGTTACATCTTTCTACTTTAATTCTCTACCTCTACTCCTACTCCTTCTCTTTAGATTGTGCTAAACTTGAATGGTTTACTTAATAGATATGAATTTGGTTTCTGTTTATATGATGTATAAGTAGATTTGATCTAGGGTTTCAGTGAACCCACTTGTGATATGATGATACTATGTTGTTGAGTTGAATGTTGGAACTCTAATTGTGATCACTTTTGGATTAATTAGGATTAACTATTATATGCATGAATAAGAGTTGGTAGAATGCCTGATCACCAATCTATCACGTCTTAGGTATTTAATTGATGAACCAAGAGGTGAAAGTTAAAACCCAAACTTAATAGTTAATTAGGGATATCTTAATCACGAAAGTAGTTTAAGATTCTCTAAGAATGAATCAATTAGTGGGCAAGAGAAAATCGATTAATTGACTTCCATGGTTGGCATTGATCTCAATGGACCTAGGTTGAACTAAGAACCACGAAAGTAGGAAATTGGATCAACCTAGGTACAATTAGTAATGCTTGAAAGAGGTTGCTAACTAATTAAGGCTAAACCATCCCCAATTACTAGATAATTGCAATTAGAGATACAAGTTGAATGTTGAATAACATAAGTGTGGTGAACCCTAACCCTAGACTTTTGTTAATTGAATTCTTAATTTTCTTAAATTGTGACAAACTCTTCATTGAATTACATCGATTTAGATAACATATTTTGTATCATTCTAGTAATTGATATTGTTCTCTGTGGGATACGACCCGTACTCGCCGGACTAGCTACAACTACGTCGTGCGCTTGCGATTAATCATAAAATAGACACAACAATGGAGGAATATGAAAAAGGCCTAAATGAAAAAGAAAGAAGTAGAGCAAGCTAGGTACAAAAGATGCAGCAACAAATTGAAAATGAGAAAACCTTGAAGAAACCTAGTGTGATGAGGGCCGGGGAAGGTAAATGAAGAAAACTGAGTATGTTTCTCCTAGTTGCTCAGAGAAAGATGAAAGGTTTTCATATTAGAAACTCAACCAAGGACAATGGTGAACTAGGTTTAGTAGTTAAGTCTGTTAAGTAGATTGTTGGTATGAAAAATGAAGCAATAATGGAAACAAGGAAGACTAGTAAAATAAATCATAATGAAAAGGACAAAAAGGTGGTTAGAGAGGAAGGGAAAAAGAGAATAAAGATTAAGATAAGGAGTTACTAGATTTTATTGAAAGGTTAATGCTAGGGTTTTATAAGACTATCCCTAAAAAGTCTCTTAGGAAGTAATGAAGATCATTAGTTACAACTATCGAGGGAAGTCTATATCTTAAAAATTTAGAGGATAAAATAGCTTATAAGGAAGCATAGTTTGGATCTTGTGGTTTTCTTAGAGACTTTTTGTGGATAGGATAAGATGAGAAAGATGAAATCAGCCTTGAATATTTAAAATGTTTTTTGTAGAAAGTAAGGGGAGAAATAGTGGTCTTGTTTTGTTTTGGGGTGATTATATGTAGGTAACAATGGTAGATACTTTGCAGAATTGGATTCATGTGAAAATCAAGGATCCAAATGAAAGAACCTTTTAAATTACCTTTATTTATGGTTGTCTTCAGTTGATTCGTAGGTACTTAGTCTAGGAACTTTTAAAGAATTGTAGCAACTACCTCAATGATGCTTGGTTAGTTCTTGGTGACTTTAACCATATATTAGACAATAGTGAGAAGTTCAGTAGGAATAGTTAAGTTGAAGAGGAAGGGGCATAAAGATGTCATTGTTTGTTGTATTTTTTAGATGTTCTAGTGAAAGATAATTGGTATACCTAGTCTAACATATGTAAAGGGGAGGATGCAACTTCTAAAAGGCTTAATTGAGGCTGCTACAATCAACAATGGATCAATTTTTTTATAGCAACATTTATTAAAGCTAAGATGATAGCAACATCTGATCATTGCCCTTAATTTTGAATACAAGCATACAAAGAAGTACAAGAAGTTTTGGATTTGAAAACATGCAGTTATCAAATCCTAAATGTTTTTCTATTATTAGTCAAGCTTGTTATTCTTATGTGTTTGGTTCAAAATCTTATCTATTTATGCATAAAATTAAACAAGGGAAAAAAGAATTCAAAAAATGGAAAAAGGAAAAGGTTGGTAACATCCAATAGAAGATTAATGAATTGGAAAGCACTGTACAAACTAACAATGAGATTATACATCAAATCAAACAATAGAATAAAACTAGAGAATGTGTTGTAGAGGGAAGAAACTTTTTGGCACAAACGGAAAATCATTTTTGGAATATACAAGGGGAAATAAACACTAATTTTTTTATGTACAATGGTAAAAAATTGTAGAGCAAGGACATGTAATTACGGTATTAAGCATTAGTAGAATGGCTTAGTGGAAGACCAAGAGGAAATATGCAAAATTGGGAAAAACTTCTTCACTCAGGTTTACACTAACTCTAACAAAGGATGAAATTAGAGAAGTATTTAAAAAGATCAATATGCTTAAAAAATTGTTTTCTTTGTGGCGCTATTTTGGACATTATTTTCGTTCTTTCTTTGAAAAAAATTAAAATGAAATAAATGTAACAACTCCATTTTTTTTACATACATATATATATATATATATATATATATATATATATATATATTACTAAAATTTTATGGAGTCTTTACCTCTTTACTTCTAACTATTTAACTCATAATAACATTCAATTAAATTAACCAAACATAATTAAGGTTTCTGAAATACCATTAACACTTATACAATTTTGGGTTCACATACACATTATTAATCAAAATATCTGTACAAAAATCAAACACATATAAGTCTACATTTTATTCATCTATATTGACCAGTTCCAAAAATATGGGTGTAGATGGTTGAATCTTCATCAGGATCTTAGCCAACTCAACCTAACGTATTCTAAGCCGGTCATAGAAAATATCTTCATAACTTAGTTTTTGGAATATGATATAGAAATATAGTGAGAATTAAATCCCAGTAGGTTCAAGAATAAATCATAATCATAAACAATAATGCTTGTCACGTTATGTTCATCTGTATAAGCTACAACAATTATTTAAGGTCACATGAATGCCCTTATCTAAGCACATGAAAATCATATAGTAATGACATGTATGACATGAATAACTATTTTCAGAATATCATATGATGGCTATACACTTATTTTCATATCAAGCTACCCCGGTCAAGGTGAGTACTTTCTACTCTTCAGAATAGGCTTTTCTCACTCTGTCCAACATGGCACACTTTCTCTTTCTTTTCTAATTAACATAATCATAGCCGTTAGTAAGGCATCCCCTTCTGGTGTACCACACGGACCGTCATATGACCATGGTCATTTCTTTTCTTTTCTTTTCTTTTCACATTAATAGCCAAAAATATGATTTCAATAATAAGTATGTTCATTATACTCACATTCCATAATTTTTTATCAAAATATAATCATTACAAAAAATCATTAGTAATTATGCCATGAACATAATCGTTTCAAATATTACTTTAAAATATTTCTATGTCAAAATTACACACTTAAAATGGTAAGGAGTTCATGCAATTGCAATGCCTTTGGCATACACTAGTAATTTATTATTTTCATTTATAAGATTCTTCTTCTTCTTTAAATATTATTTTCCTCTCTCACTAAACAAAGCATAACACTCTCATTTTAAATCCAATTGAGGTGATCTTGGTGTCAATTGAAAGATACGACAATCCTCTAGAACTCTTATGTTGAACATTTTAATGAAATCTTAAGTAATCATGGTGCTATTACTCCCTCAAATTCAATGTTATTTCTTCTCGAGTAAGTTCAGTCGTATACTTATTAATCTAACCATATCTCCCTCATACAAACTCCAATTGAGGTGATTCCAAAGGTTATAAAAATCTAATAGACTTATATACAACTTTCATGTTTATCATTTTGTCATATTCCTTACTAATTATTCTTAGAAAATAAAAAACAAAAATGCTTACATTTACCACCTTGGATTCTAGACTGATTCTGACTTTTACTCATTAATCATCCATATCTCCTTTATATGAACTCTAAATTAAGTGATTTCAAAGGCTATAGATCTGCTTTACATATATCTATATTTATTATGTTAACAATTTTCTTTAATTCCCTCTAAGGTTTGCCCAAAATGTCAAACATAGAAACATGCTTAACATATTCTTCCCTAGTTAACCATTTTCTAACCACTACTTAAAAATTGGGCAATATCTCCTGAATTTGGACTCTAAATTAAGTGATTCTAGTGGCTAAATATCTGTGAGACATAGATCTACATTTTTCATGTTAACCATTTCTTTTAATTCCTAATTGATTCTTCCCAGAATTTCAAAAACAAAAGTTTCCCTTGTTACTCCGAAATCCTGTTTTCTAACCAAACATTTCCTAAGGTTTTAGTTCATCATTATATTACATCATCTTCCATTTTCTTCCTAATTTACATATAATTATATTCTATCAATTTTTCACCACATTCAAATATACAAAATAGCAGCATAAAAATCATAAAATTTTTACCACCCATATATATACCTATGTATAAATTTCCACACCAACCGAAATGTTCAAAATATCTATCATATGCAAAATAAAATGTAATATGATATAGCAACATCCATGACCAATCATCAAAGTAGAAAATATTGTAAATTTCATCAAAGTTCTAAGATCCAAATCCCATATAATTGTTACAAATTTCAAACTTTTCTTTAAAAAGAGATATTGTTAAACCTACCTAAAGATCTCCCTAACTCACTTAGTGAATTTGTTTTCTTATTTTCTCTTGAAAGAAGTAGTAAGATTCATTCCTTCTCTTAGCTTTTCTAGCAGCTTAAATAAGAGAAGGAGGGTGATTTTTGAACCCCAAGGATGAAGAGAAAAGATAGATTTAAGTGAAGATTAAGCGAACTTACCTTGAGTACTTAGTCCTCTAAACTTCTTCTTCTTCCTTCCTTCCTTTCTTTCTCTCTTTTCCTCACTTTATCTTGCTTCTATTTTTCCTCTTCCTCACTTGGACAAAATTATAATGTTATAAGGTTGGGTTTTGCTTAAATAAACTATCAAGTGGTTCACCCCTCATGATCATGGGTCTACATTATCACAATTAGGATGCATTTGATTGTTTTATTTTTTGGAAAAAACAACTCGTGTTATTGTTTTTCTCTCCATTAGTCAAGATATGCATAGCAAAAGGAGATTTGTATTTTGAAAATTATGATAAAATGTTCTTAAGACAGGGTACAAGGTCCCTTTGATTTAGGGATTCATTTCCTTTTTCTTTTGTCTTAATCAAGTATGATAGGTTTGCCTTTCTAAGTGGCAAATTTTCAACCCTTGAATCTCCCTTGCTTGGCTGAAATTATTTGTGTAGGATAAGGATGTTTTGTCATAATGCTATGTATTATTACCCACTTATTGAAATTATGAATGTAGGATATAGATGTTTTGTCCTAATGCCATGTATTATTACTTACTTGTTGAAATTATGAATGTAGGATGTAGATGTTTTATCCTAATGCCATGTATTATTACCTCTTTTTGAAATTATGAATGTAGGATATAGATGTTTTATCCTAATGCCATGTGACCTAATCTTAATTTTTATTACACTACTATTTCCTCACATGATTCTTCTTTTTTTTCCTTCTTGGATTTGGGCTCATTCTTACCCATTTCCTTTGCTTTGGTTAAAATTATACCTTTCATGGAGGGTTTGGTCACATTTGCATAATTTTTGGGCTATCAGTCCAACTTCTATATCCTAGTCCAAGTCCAACTTCTACCTTGCTTGGGCTATCCAATTGACTTGTTAGAAACTTATGTGAAGTGAAAAAAACTCTATATGAAGTGTCCATAAGTGAAAGCCCAATCTATGGGTGGAGATGTTAAACTTAAGAACTCTAACTCTTGAATTAAGAAAAATTACCCTAATCCAATCTTCTTGAAATTTTAAGATCTTTACTTACTTCACAAAAATTTATCTTCCTTACCAAACAATTTCGCCTCTCTTTAGTATGTTATTTCTATTTTTTTCCTATTAATTTTTCTCTCTTTACCTATTCCCTTAATGTTAGAAACATTTTCTATGTATACACATAAGGTGAAGAATTTCTAAGGATTATATTTCCTTAAATATCTAAAAATTGTCTAATAAATTTTATTTTCTTAATTAAATATTTATGTGCCTTTATTAATAAAAGAAATGAAATTAGAGATGTTACATTAAATATTTATGTACCTTTATTAATGAATGAAACGAAATTAGGGATGTTACATTTCTCTCCCCCTAAAAGAAATTTTGTCCTCAAAATTTTAGAAATTTCCTAATAAGAACAATTGCAGATATTTCTTTCTCATGACTTCTTCTAACTCCCATGTTGCTTCTTCCAGAGTCAAACCTTCCCATAACACCTTAACCAGGAGAATTGTCTTATTCCTTAATTGCTTCACGTCGGTGTCCAATATGGATGCTAGTACTAGCTGGTATGTCATGTTCTCCTTTATTTGGATTGGTTCAACTTGTATTACAAGTGATGAATCTGGAAGATACTTCCGGAGCTGTGATACATGGAAAACATTATGCAGGTTGGACAAATTAGGTGGGAGGGCAACTTGATATGTTGACATCCCCACTTTCTTCAAAATTTGGTAGGGTCCCAAAAATTGCTGACTTAACTTTCTGATTTTGAGAGACCTACCAACTCCAATAATTGGGAAAAGTTTTAGAAATACATGGTCTCCTTCCTCAAACTCCAAAGGTCTATGTCTCTTATCATTGTAACTCTTTTACCGACTCTGAGCTATAAGTATTTTGTCTTGTATCATCCTGATTTGTCCAGTAGTTTGTTGAACTAGATCAAGACCCAACAAGTTCTTTTCTCCTACCTCAAACCAACATAATGGAGATTAGCACTTCCTACCATATAAAGCTTCGTAGGGGGCCATCTTAATACTGGAGTGATAACTATTATTATAAGCAAACTCCACTAAAGGTAAGTACTTATCCCATCCTTTACCTTGCTCTATCACACAAGCCCTTAACATATCTTCTAGGGTTTGAATGGTCTGTTCTGTCTATCCATTAGTCTGAGGATGGTAGGTAGTATTGAACCGCAACTGGGTTCCAAAAGCTTCCTGTTACTCCTTCCAAAACCTCGACATGAACCTTGGATATCTATTTGAAACAATATTTAAAGGAATTCCATGCAATCTAACTATTTCTTGGACATATAATTGGGCCAATTTGTTTAGTGAATAGTTACTTTTTATGGGCAGAAAGTGAGTAGATTTGGTTAATTTGTCAACTATTACCCAGATAGAGTCATGTCCAACTGAAGTCTTAGGTAAGCCTACCACAATGTCCATCGAAATACTATCCTATTTCCATTTAGGGATCTCAAGAGGTTGTAGAAATTCCATTGGCTTTTGATACTCTACCTTCACCTTCTGACAAATTCAACATTTCGCCATAAACTTAGCAATGTATTTTTTCATCCCTGGCCACCAGTACATCTTCTTTAAGTCTTGATACATTTTAGTGGATCCAGGATGGACTGTGTACTTACTCTAATGTGCTTCCTATAAGATCTTAGTCCTTAACTCTTATTCTTGAGGGACACAAATCCTTCCTTGATACATGATTGATCTATCTTCCAAGACAAAAAAATTATCTTGATATTTGTGATCCCGTAAGTATTGGTCGTGAGCTTGAGCCTCTTTAATTTGGGCTCTAAGGTCACACTCTACTCAAACCATTAATGATTAGCTTATTTAGTATAAGAGTAGTGGCCAACCTTAAATTTCAAAACTCCTTTAGTATATGCATCTCATACACCATCATCTGACCCATGTGTAGAGATTTTTAACTTAAGGCATTAACTATAACATTCATCTTTCCTGGATGATACTTCATCTCAAACTTGTAGTCATTGAGAAATTCTACCCATCTTTGTTGCCTCATATTTAACTCTTTCTGATAAAAAAGATACTTAAGACTCTTATGATCACAGTATACTTCAAATGTTGCACTGTACAAATAGTGTCACCTAATCTTTAAGGCAAACACCACCGCTGCCAATTCAAGATCATGGGTTGGATAATTTTCTTCATGGGGTCTTAGTTACCTAGAGGCGTAAGCAAATACTCTCTTGTCTTACATTAACACACACCCTGGCCCTTTCTTTGAAGCATCACTATACACTTCAAAATGTCTTATGGGGTCTAGAATAATTAAAATAGGAGGAGTGATCAATCTGTCTTAAACTCCTAGAAACTAGTTCACATTGATCAATCTATTTGAAAGGACTTCCCTTCGTAGTCAATTTAGTCAATGGCAAGGCTATACGAGAGAAGTTTTGTATAAACCTCCTATAGTATCCTGCCAAACCCAAGAAACTTCTTACTTTTGTAACCGTTTTTGGTCTTTCCCACTGAATTACTGCTTTCGTCTTGCTAGGGTCTATGGCTACCCCTTTATTGGAGATGATATGTCCGAGAAATTTCACCTTTGACAGGAAAAATCTACACTTCTCCAATTTAGCATACAAATTTTTCTCTTTCAGTACTTGCAGCATGATTCGGAGATGTTGTTCATGTTCTTTCTCACTCTTAGAATATATCAAGATATCATCAATGAAAACTACCACAAATTGATCTAGGTAGGGTCGAAAAATGCAATTCATGATGTAATCTATGAAAATTGTAGGTGCATTTGTCAACCCGTAGGGCATTACGAGAAACTCATAATGTCCATACCTAGTCCTGAATGCTATTTTTGGTACATCCTCCTCCTTGATCCTAATCTAATGGTATCTCAATCTCAAGTCAATTTTAAAAAAGATAGAGGCTCCATTCAATTGATCTAATAAATCATCTATCCTAGGGAGATGATACTTATTTTTTACAATCACCTTATTCAGCTATCTGTAATCTATGCATAGTCTCAAACTCTCATTTTTCTTCTTAACAAGCAATACAGGAGCTCCCCAATGTAATACACTTGGTCTAAAAAATTGCTTGTTTAATAATTCCTCCAACTATTTCTTGAGTTCTTGTAGTTCCTTTGAGGCCATTCTATAAGGTGCAATAGAGATAGACCCTGTCCTAGGTAGGAGATCAATAGAGAACTATATCTCTCTCTCAAGAGGTAAGTTTGGAATATCTGGTGGAAATACTTCAAGAAACTCATTAGCTATTGGAATTTCATTAAGCTTCGGTTTGACTTCTAGGTTTGATAAACACAAGAGAATGTAACCAAGTACTCCACTTTTCAATTCCCGATTGAATTGATTGGCATTTATCATCAATAACTGTATCTCCTCTTATGGAGTAGGAGGTAGAACTTCAACGGTCTTGGTGCAGTAATTTAGCAAGACCTGACTTCTAGACATCCAGTCTAACCCTAGAATGACATCAATATCTCTTAAAGGTAGACAAACAAGGTCTACAGAAAAAAAAATTCTCCTATATGGTGACTTGACAGTCTTTACATACAGAAGAAGTTAAGACCCTTTCCCCTATAGGAGTTACTACAAATAGCTTATAGGAGGTTTCAGAAAAAAGATACTGAAGCTCCCTAATACATTCTTCTGGCATAAATGAATGACTAGCACCAGAGTTAAACAACACCATAAGAACAAATCCATAGATATAGCATGTACCTTGAATCATTTCGGAGGATGGAGCTGCCTCTTGGTCGCTCAGGGTGAAATCCCTTCCTTTCACCTAAGGTCTCTGTTTTGATTGCTTCCCCACATTCTATGGGCAGATCTTTGCAAAATGACCCTTCTATCCACAATTGAAGCAAACATTTGATCCCATGTAGCATGGGCGGTTACCATGCATACGTCCACACTTAGTACACTTGACTGTGGAAAAAGTCTGTTGGAATGGTCAGGGACTTGCAGTCATTGGCCTCTTATCAGTACCCTGTCTTTTTCCTCTGACATTTTTTTTTGAGTTTTGTGGCCCGTTCTTCCTTTTCCAGAAGTTCTGTCTTTGTTTCTCATCCTCCACTGCCCTCAAGCTCTTCTCCAAGAGTCTATATTTATTTACCAAAGGTACAAACTCCCTGATCTCTATAGCTACAATAACATTCCTTATCTTCAGATTCAATCCTGCTTTGAACTTAATAGCTTTCCATGTTTCATTGGGGTTAAATCGCAGGTAAGATGAGAACTTTGACAACTCCTCGAACCTCATGATGCACTGGTCTACAGTCATGCTGCCTTACCTGAGTTGAAAAAATTCAATCTCCTTCTCCGCCTGCATAGTACTTGGGAAGTACTTTTCTAAAAAAGTGTCTTTGAACACCTGCTAGGTGATCTGCCTTCCCTAGTGAGCTAAAAGTTTTCTAGCTCTACGCCACCAGCATTCTGCTTCATCTTTCAACATATATGCAGCAAAGATAACTTACTGCTCCTCAGTACAACCCATCACTTCAAATATTTTCTCTAGCTCCCTTATCTAACTTTCAGCTTCAATCAGGTCAAAGCCGCCTGGAAAAGAAAGTGGTCTAGTTCTTAGAAACTCAGATATGTCGTTATCATTCCCTGCCATCCGATTATTAACACCATTCTAGTTATTAGCATTCTGGAGGTATTGTAGAATTTGGTTGGTGGTCATGACTTGGTCTTAAATTGCTGTGGCAAGGTTATGTAGGGTTTCCTCTGCATTGTTTGATGAATTCCTCCTTGGTGGTGCCATTTCTTACTATGGAAAAAGACAAAGTTATGCTGCTATTGAGGTGATTAAGTCTAATATTTACTTTCAAAAATATTTAACAACAATCATAATACCACCTCGGCATATAGATAGGAAAACTAGTAATTTCTTACCTATATGAAATCGCTAATCCTCTACATAGTACAACCACAACATACTCAAGACACTTTAAGATCGATTCAGATAACCATCCACCCACTGGCCATCTAGGATCGACCTGTCTCTGTTACCAATTATTTAACAACACAATTTTTTTAAAATATATACATATATATATATATATATATATATTTCAAAAATTTATGGAGTCATTACCTCTTTACTTCAAACTATTTAACTCATAATAATATTCAATTAAATTAACCAAATATAATTAAGGTTTCTGAAATACCATTAACACTTATACAATTCTAGGTTCACATACACATTATTAATCAAAACATCTATACAAAAATCAAACACATATAAGTCTACATTTTATTCATCCATATTGACCAGTTTTGGAGATACGGGTGCAGGTGGTTGCACCTTCACCGGGATCTTAGTCAGCTCGACCTAATATACGCTAAAAGCCGCTCATAGAGAATATCTACATAACTTAGTTTTCTGAATATGATATAGAAATATAGTGAGAATTAAATCTCAAAAGGTTCAACAATAAATCATAATCATCAACAATAATGCTTGTCACGTCATGTTTATCTGTATAAACTACAACAATTATTTAAGGTCACATGAATGCACTTATCTAAGCATATAAAAATTATACAATAATGACATGTATGGCATGAATAACTATTTTCAGAATATCATATGATGGCTATCAACTTGTTTTCATATCAAGCTACCCCAGTCAGGGTAAGTACTTTTTACTCTCCGAAACAGGCTTTTCTCGCTCCGTTCGACATGGCACACTTTTTCTTTATTTTCTCATTAACATAATCATAGTTGTTGGTAAGGTGTCCCCTACTAGTGCACCACACAGACCGCCATGTGACTGTGCTCATTTCTTTTCTTTTCTTTTCTTTTCTTTTTATATTAATAGCCAAAAATATGATTTCAATAATGAGTATGTTCATTATACTCACATACCATAATTTTTTATCAAAATACAATCATTACAAAAAATCATTGGTAATCATGCCATGAACATAATTATTTCAAATATTACTTTAAAATATTTTCATGTCAAAATTACAGACATAAGATGGTAAGGAGTTCATGCAATGGCAATGGCTATGGCATACACTAGTCATTTATTATTTTTATTTATAAGATTCTTCTTCTTTTTTAAATATTATTTTCCTCTCTCACTAAACAGAGCATAACACCCTCATTTTAAATCTGATTAAGACGATCTTAGTGTCAATTGAAAGATAAGACAATCCTCTAAAACTCTTATGTTGAACATGTTAATGAAAGCTTAAGTAATTATGGTGTTACTACTCCCTCAAATTGAATGTTATTTCTTCTTAGGTAAGTTCAGACCTCTACTTACTAATATGACCATATCTCCCTTATACAAACTCTAATTGAGGTGATTCCAAAGCCTATAAAAATCTAAGAGACTTATATACAACTTTCATGTTTATCATTTCTTTAGATTCCTTACTAATTACTCCTATAAAATAAAAAACAAAAATGCTTACATTTACCACCATGGATTCTAGACTGATTTTGACCTTTACTCATTAATCAGTCTTATCTCCTTCATATAGACTCCAAATTAAGTTATTTTAGAGCCTATAGATTCGTGATACATATATCTATATTTATTAAGTTAACAATTTCCTTTAATTCCCTACAGATTTTTCCCAAACGTTTGACATAGAAGCATACTTAACAGATTCTTCGATAGTTAACCATTTTCTGATCAATGCTTACAAATTAGCAAATATATCCCTCATCTGGACTACAAATTAAGTGATTCCAGCTGCTAAAATTCTATGAGACATAGATCTACATTTTTCATGTTAACCATTTCTTTTAATTCCTAACTGATTCTTCCCAGAATTTCAAAAATAAAAACTTCCCTAGTTACTCCGAAATCCAGTTTCCTAACCAAACCTTTACATCCTCTTCCATTTTCTTCCTAATTTACATATAATCCTAATCCATCAATTTTTCACCATATTCAAATATACAAAATAGCAACATAAAAATCATAAAATTTTTACCACTCATAGCTATACCTATGCAGAACTTTCCACACCAATCGAAATGTTCAAAATATCCATCATATGCAAAATAACATATAACATAATATAGCAACATCCATGACCAATCATTAAAGTAGAAAATATTGTAAATTTCATCAAAGTTCTAAGATCAAAATCTCATATAAATGTTACAAATTTCAAAGCTTTTCTTCAAAAAGAGATATTGTTAAACCTACCTAAAGATCTCCCTAGCTCACTTAGTGAATTCTTTTTCTTGTTTCCTCTTGAAAGAAGTAGTAAGATTCCTTCCTTCTCTTAGCTTTTCTAGCAGCTTAAATAAGAGAAGGAGGGTGAGTTTTGAACCCAAAGGATGAAAAGAAAAGATAGATTTAAGTGGAGATTTAGCTAACTTACCTTGAGTACTTAGTCCTCTAGACTTCTCCTTCTTCTTCCTTCCTTTCTTCTCCTTTATTTCTCTCCTTTCCTTACTCTACCTTACTTCTATTTTTCCTCTCCCTCACTTGAACGAAATTATAATGTTATAAGGGTGGATTTTACTTAAATAAACTATCAAGTGGTTCACCTTTCATGATCATGGATCTAACTTATCACAATTAGGATGCACTTGGTGTATGAGATGCACTTGGATTTTTCCTCTTCCTCTTCATTAGTTAAGATATGCATAGCAAAATGAGATTTGTATTTTTAAAAATTATGATAAAATGTTCTTAAGACCAGGGACAAAGTCCCTTTAATTTAGGGATTTATTTCCTTTTTCTTTTGTCTTAATCAAGTATGATAGGTTTGCCTTTCTAAGTGGCAAATTTTTAGCCCTTGAATCTCTCTTGCTTGGTTGAAATTATTTGTGTAGGATAAGGATGTTTTGTCATAATGCTATGTATTATTACACACTTGTTGAAATTATGAATGTAGGATACAGATATTTTGTCCTAATGCCATGTATTATTACCTACTTGTTGAAATTATGAATGTAGGATATAGATATTTTATCCTAATGCCATGTGACCTAATCTTGATTATTATTACACTACTATTTCCTCACACGATTCTTATTTTTTTCCCTCTTGGATTTCGGCTCATTCTTACCCATTTCCTTTGCTTTGGCTAAAATTCTACCTTTCATGGAGGGCTTGGTCACATTTTCATAATTTTTGGGCTATCGGTCCAACTTCTATATCCTAGTCCAAGTTTATGTTTTATTTCTTACTTAGGCTATCCAATTGACTTGCTAAAAACTTATGTGAAGTGGAAAAAACTCTATATGAAGTGTCCATAGGTGAAAGCCCAATGTATGGGTGGAGATGTTAAACTTAAGAACTCTGACTCTTGAATTAAGAAAAATTACCCTAATCTAATTTTCTTGAAATTTTAAGACCTTTACTTACTTCACAAAAATTTATCTTCCTTACCAAAGAATTTCGTCTCTCTTTAGTATGTTATTTCTAATTTTTTTTTATTAAGTTTTCTCTCTTTACCTATTCTCTTAATGTTAGAAACATTTTCTATGTATACACATAAGGTGAAGAATTTCTAAGAATTATATTTCCTTATCTAAAAGTTGTCTAATAAATTTTATTTCATTAATTAAATATTTATGTACCTTTATTAATAAAAGAAATGAAATTAGAGATGTTACATTAAATATTTATATACCTTTATTAATAAAAGAAACAAAATTAGAGATGTTACAATAAAACCACCTAAAATGTTTTCTATCAAATCATGTGGACTTGGATTCCTATATAGGTAGGCACTAGGTTTCTTCCTAGGTCAAGTTCATCCTTGTAAATAATTATGGCTTTTTCTTTTATTTTTCTTATCTTTTATTTTTAATTTTCCTTATTCCTTTGCTTTTCTTTCGTAAGTGTAACTAAAATATAGTAAAGGTGACACAATGTATTGCATAATTCTCTTAAGGTAATCGTACTTAGGAATGAGTGTTATGGAGTGTCTAACGCTTTCCTTATTCATAATCAACTTTAGAACGTTCCCGAGTTCGTAAACCCTATTTTTGAAAAGGTTTTTCCAATTTTTTTTCTTTTTCAAAATAAATTTTGGTGTTGACCCAATTGAAAAGGTTTTTGAAAGTGTTTTTAACTTTTTAGTCTATCATATGCATTGTATGGTTCCCTTGCAAGATGAGGATGATATATTTGCCACTTTCAACATGGCATACTCGGTTCATGATGTTATTGGTAGATTGTCAAAATATGCTCATTTTGGCCCTTTACCAAATTAGTTTACCAATACTAAATAGTTTACTTTCTTCAACTTGTGGTCAAATTGTACAGATTTCCTTCTATTAATGTTTATGATAGAGATATACTTTTTTTAGTGCATTTTAACAAGTTTTGAAAAGTACTAGTACCCAATTAAGGTTCAATTCTACTTAGAATCCTAAAATAGATATGCAGCCTGAAGCACTTAACAGGTGTATCAAACAATATTGTGAGCTTTTATTATTGCTAAGCCTACAACCTGACATTACCATTTGCTTTGCACTAGGTTCTCTTATAATACAACATATTATTCTGCCGTTAAAATGTATCCTTTTCAAGCATTGTACAGTAGAACCCCTCAACTGATCCCTTGTTATGTTCTTAACAGAGGCCTATTGTAGAAGTTATGGATGCATTGTTGCGGACAAGAGCAATTATTATTGTAGGTTATTTGCAATTCAGAACAAGCTAGATCTTGTAGAAAAAAACAAGCAGATCAAGATAGAAAAAGTAAAGAGTTTTCAATAAGGGATTAGGTTTGGTTGAAATTGTAACTATATAGACAACAATCAATATCCAAGAGGATTTCATAAAGTTGTTTGTTAGGTTTTTTGGCCCTTATCAAGTTGTGGCAAGAGTAGGAAAAGTACAATACTAGTTAGCACTTCATACTGATAGTAGAGTACACCCTATTTTTTATGTGTCTTTTTTGAAAGTCTATTGCCTTAAAGCTATTATGATAAGCAAGTGCATAGTTCATTTGTGGAGCCTACACCTCTCCACATTATTTGCAACTAATTAATGGATACTAAACTAGGTTAGTAGTAAGAGATATTGGTAGAGTGGATTGGGTCACCTAGGCAGGAGGCACAATGAATTTCAATTGCTAAGCTTTTGGAGGCTTATCCTAAATTAAACTTTAAGTATAAGGTTATTATAGATGGGGTTGTTATTGATATGTCTAGGAGTAAGAGTAAGTCACAAAAGGTAAAAGGGACAGAAGAAAGCCAAGGTGACTTTTGTGATTATGTGAAGTTGGATTAAGCATTTACCACTAGGCTAAAAGTTATAGCTGGTAGTTAAGGAACAACTCTATCTACTTAACTGTAATAGCCCAAAAACCACATGTTGACTGTGACTTAGCCAACACTTGAGCCTTTACTATAGGATAATTGTTGCCATAACCCAGTCAAAAATCTCTCCCTCAACAAATACTCCTATTGGGAATCAAATATGCGATCTCAACTTTGATACAAATTGTTGTATTGAGCGCTTACCACTAGGTCAAATGCTATAACAAGTAGTAGGGGCACAACTTTTTCTACTTAACCATAATAGCCTTGAGTGAAGTATTTGATGTGATCCCAATTGCTGCCACAATCCAACCAACATGTGGTTTGATGAAGCATTTGATGTGATCCTACATCAGTTGGCAAGGGTGGCCTTGGGTGTTATATAAGTCGTGTTGCAATCCTTTCCTTACAATGATCCTTTTAAGGCAAAGTTAGGCGCACGGTTTTATTATGTGGTATCAGATCCATAACTCGTCTAATTAGGTGGATGTATCCCAAGTTAAGTTCCTTGTACAAGAACTTATAATATAAAGGGTAAGAGTTTAATATAATCTTACATTGGTTAACGAAAGTGGTCTTGAGTGTTATATAAGCCATGTTGCAATCATTCCCTTACAAGGATCCTTTTGAAGTGAAGTAAGGTGCACGATTATAAGAAATTTGAATCCAACAAGAAAGCAGAGAATTTTAAAAACAGGTGGAGTTCATATAATTTGGTATTAGATCTCAATTCTAGTCTCAAGTTTGTCTATCCTTTAATTTTTTTCTTCTCAAATTCAAGTCCAAATCATTTCTCCTATTTGTGTTCTTGTTTAAGCATGTTGTAATCCTTTTTCTAATGTACTTCATTCTTTTTATCTTCTTGGGTTTTCCTTTCTTCCTAGTTCTAATATTGATTTGAAGAAAAAAATGTAGGAGTTTGTAATCATTTTAGCATATTGAATTACATGTACTTATTCTGTTATAAATGTTTAGTAACTATAAATTGTGAGGAAAGGTCATAATAGTGTTTTATAGAAATTGTAGAGGATTGTTGAGGATTTTTGCTTCCTTTCTTGAATAAGGAGCATACTTAAGTAAAGATTATGTTCTTCCCTTCTTGTCACATAACTATACCTCCTTCACACACATCAATAAATTTCAGCCAGAATGTTAGTAGTATATAGTTTTGGGTTGCTTCTTCCCAAGTTTGATGACAAACCAAAGCAATACATATTGATTTCAAATACAAAGTTGGTTTGCTTAAAGGGATTCCATGTTTACTGGTTTAGTAAGAGGGTTAATATTAAAATTGAGATTTTGCCATAAATGATAAGTTTGGTTTAGATATTCGTTGCCTTCTTTTTGTTGCTGTATTATTGTAAAAGACTTACTATTTTGGTTGCTATTGTGCTTGTTGTTGATGCCTTCTCTTTATCTCATTAAATGATGTGTTAATGAATCTCTTTAGGTTAAAATTGAGATGGCTAAAGCCTTTTCTTCTTGTAGGCCAAGATTCCTTTTCTATTTGCCTTTTGGGCTAATAGATTGAAAGTTCTGTATTGGGCTAGCAATTGATGTGTTTAGATATTTTAAGTCCAAATGATTATCTTGGTATAATAATTGACGTGTTTATGGCTTTTAAGCCTACAATATTGATCGTATGTTCACTAAGTGTTTGGCCCACTTTGATTAATTGGTCTTATGTTCTATTAGTTGTAGACCTACAATAATTAATGGGTTACATGACCATTTAGCTTAGACCATTTTGATTAAATTGATCACACGCCCTATTAGTGTTTGGCCTACTTTAATTAATTGGCCATATATCCATTTAGATTAGACCCATTTTTATTAACTAATCACATGTTGTTTTAGTCTTAAACCCACTTTAGTTAATTGGTCACATGTTCATTTATCGTAGGCCCATTCTAATTAATTGATCACATGTTCACTTAGTCTTAATTAAGTGCACATGAGTTTCATTTTTGTAATACATATGTTAGGCCTTCAGTAGCTATCTACTTTAGTTTTTTTTTTTAGCCTTAATAGGAATGATACACACTCTAGGAGCCATTAATAGAAACTCATGGAAGGAGTATTAAAGTATATGTAAATCAGGTTCAATTTTTATCTTTTTATTTGATGTTGTATAATATCTTCTAATCTATGATTAATTAATTATTTGTTTATTTTGAAGCACATATACACAAGCTAATGCTTCCATGTATATTTTACCATAGTCTTTATTATTTTGCAGGTGCATAGGGTGTTAACTGATAAGTCAATCCAAGTATTGACTCTAGTAAGGCCATGTATTGTTTAATAAATTCGTAGGTTCTAATGGCCCAACGTTGTTCAAATGGGTTTTCCAATACCCCATGGAAATTTTTCTAAGAAAATTTATTCTTCATTTTTAAATTAAAAATCATATAAAAATTTCACAAAAATTTTCTTTTGTTTTCTTTGCCCAAAATAACTCAAATGGTTCCCTTAAGGAAATAGTGTGACGAAGACAATTAGAATATGGTTGGTAGGGTAATCATAATTGATTATAACTAAATAAAAATCATAACATGGAGAATTTATCTTTGGAAAAAAACTTAGCATAAAGATTTCATCTTTGTGGATAACCATCTCTAAGTAAACTTAGCATGAAGACTTTATCTTTGCGGAAACCTTAGAGTGCTTAAAACTTGGATTGCAAGAAAAGTAATATGATCATAAGTGGAAAAGAAGTTCCTTTTTTCAAAAGATATATTGGCTTCAAAATGAACTTGGTTTCATATGAAAAAGAGTTATTAAGAATACTTTGAGAACATTAAAATTTGAGTAAATGAAATGTATAATGATTGATGGAAAAACTTGAATTTTTGTAAAATGTAGGATTTTTCTTAGTCATTTTCACTTGCAAAGATATCGTGTTAACTCCTTACTTTCCCAACTAGGGAACTTTAACATTTACTATCTTCAATGTCTTTATCCATTTTCATTTCTATGGGTGACTTTTTGTGATCTCATTTGGTAGCATTCGATGATTCCAACAAATATACCTTTGAAAGAGTGTTTAGACCATGATTTAGGGCATCAAAGATTTCTAGTTTTGAATTAACTGATCTTGATTTATACATACTAGGTAATTGTATATCAACTTTTCATTAGTAATGATTGTAATTAGTAAGGTTTGCACTTTATTTATTTAACAAAACTAAAGAAAATCATGTGTCATTGAATCTAAAATAAAGAGTTTCAAAACTAATGGATTTTCCAAGATTGGAAGAATTTTATGAAATGGTTAAGTAAGTAAACATCCTTAAAGACTCAAATCTGAGCATAAAAATGTTAAAAGATATGGATAAGACATTTTGGGATGCTATTGGTCATTATAAATTTCACTAGTTTTATACAATTAAGAGATTTTATATTGAGTTAGGTCTTTGCCCCAATTGCAATTCTTAACTTAAAGGACTAACCATAGGCAAGTTTATGATTCTTCTCGGATAACCTTGTAGTTTTTGTTTGACATTGTCAATATCAAGATGGGTTTTACCTTTTTTATTTTCTTTTTGGTTTCTTTTTTTTTCTTTCACTTTTTCTTTCTTTTTTGAAATAATTTTTTTTAGCCAATGTTTGTTCATTTGTTTGGAATTATCATTATTCTTTGAGTTTGATTCATGTAAGGCATGAAAGGAAATTGAAAAACAAAAAGTAGTTAGCAAAGGTTAAGTAATGTTTGGAAAAGCGAGAGAAATTAATCCTCTTTCAAAATTAGAATCCTCGGTATAAAAGCTCATTGAAGGAGTATCTGTCATAGGTTTTCAGTAATTGCATGTGATAGAAATAAACCATACTTCTAGTTCAATCGATGTAACTAGGGATTAAACGCCTTTGTGTTCATAAAGACAAAGAATTCCTTATCTCATTAGTATAGTTTGCTTTTGAAACCTATTTTATTTTGGATTTGTTTTAGAAAGAAATTAAGGGTCTTATGCTTGCACCACCCTCAATTTTATCCTTATTTATATTAGTTCAAAATTTTCATAGAAAATGCCAACATGATTTTCTTAACTTTTATCACTAAATTTGTTGAGAGATATGCAAGATATGAATATTGCCATAACAAGTTAGAGAGGGAAGGAAAACACCAAAGATGAGTTAAATGAACATGGCCATTGTATTGACAAAGTAAAATAAAATAAGGTCCAACAAAAAATTATATTCTACTAGTTTTGGACTTCAGCTAGATCAAATGAAACTTAGCAACACAAGCATGGTTTGATGAAAAGATGACATGAAAAACTTTAAAAAGTCTAATTATTTCAAAAATCCCTCTCATGATTGAGAAACCTCATAGTCAATCTTGACACCTAATATGAAGATATTTTTCTTCCGTATATCCTTGCGTGAAATTAATACCTTTTGCTTAAATTATACCATTCTAGGTGGTTTAAGAGGCTTAACCATTATTTGTGTTATATGATTTTTATTGCAAAGAAATATGAATAATTCTAAATTAGTAATCAAGGAGGAGACTCTATGTTGATGTTTTTGGTGAAGGTATTGATCTAATAGGTGGTTTGCCTGATTTAGCTAATTTAATATTGTTTGAAAGTTGAGATTCTAGATTAGAAGTTGTGGAAATAGATAGTGTGGAGGATAAGGATATGACAATGTATGTTTAAATCAATATAAGGGCCATGAGTAACTATGTAAATGTAATATAATTCACTTACACTTTCTTTTAGGGAAGCTTTTTTATTTGATCCTAATATTTTTCCTTTCTTGATATTCAAATATAATATTTTCCTAACTTGTAATATATTTACAATTTTGCCACTTGATTTTGTATCATGATTATTTGGTATGATTTGGTAGGTTTGGATGAAGTGTGATCAAACTTCAGATTTAGTCATTCACGATTGAACTTCTATAGCAACCAACCTCTACCTTATCGCATAATCTTTAAAGGTCTTATTCTCCTTTTTCCACATGTTTTTTAACTGATCCTGGTAGGAAGAGTATTACCACTAAAACTTATATTGCCTTACAAAGGCATTGATCAAATCCCTATTTCAAATCTCCAAGTGATTTAACAACATGTACCATTCTAATGCTAACCTAGTATACTTTCATGAAAGAAGTTAATTAGGAACTTTTCATCTCTTAAACACATTACCATCTTGGTATAATAATTTTTTAGTTAAAGTAATATACTTATACTCTTGTTATACTTTACGAACTCTAGAATGTCGAAATCTATTAGAACTAGCATTTTCATCATTGGGCACAATTTATCTACCTATAGGAATTCTTCAATATATGAGTTGGTATTTCATTTCCATTATCTCCTTTTTCAAAATATCACTATACCATTTTTCTAATATTGGCCTCCAAAATTCTTACTTGTGGATTGATTGTGTTAAGCGGAAGGTTATGCTTCGTCAGTACCCCAAAATGTAATTTATCACTAAGTATTGTGATACTAGGTGCTTGAGATGCTCATCCAACACTTAATGTATTGGCAATAGGTGGTGCATGTCATCTAATTTGTTTGTGAATTATGTGCTTCCATAAGGGTGATGGATTAGTATTCAATCGAGGGAGTAATGGTTTTTCTCCATATGAGTTCTCTTTGTTCAATGAAACTATAAAATCTTGATTTTAACAAATTTGAAATGGAAAAATATGTGTCCCTTTCACCATCTTACTTTTGTATTTTTTTCTTAAGAAAATGGCACTCGATAAAATATTAGGATGCTTCTACACAACTTTTATTATGTTAATTGATTAGAAAATTATTAGATGCATTGGTTTGTCATAAAGACTTTTGGAACACTAGATGTATAGCCTCCTTAAGGAGATTATTTATGTTGAGTTTATCATTAATCCTAAAGAGACTTTAGCATCTTCTTACTAGAGATCATGTTTGGGAGAGATTGTTTTTGGCAATGCAAAACATGTTGTTTGACCTTCATTTTAATCAAGTGATTATAGCACTAGCATACTTTGATTTCCCTTAGGGATTATATGGTACAATAGGGGAGAAATGAAATGGACTAAAAAACATGAGAAGCATAAAATCTCCACATAGTTGCTACAAGAAAAAATTACTTGAAATTAAGTTTTTTTTATGCAAAATCGATTTATTAAGCCAAAAAATGCACTGGTCATGAAAAACTTTTCTAATAGTGTGCTCCCCTTTGTTTAATTTTGCTTAATTGGTCAATGGGTTATCGATAAAATCAATTTTGATACAAATTTTCTTTAAAATTTTTAAGAATCTTTGTTGAGTAGCTTATTGTTTCATAAAAAAAAAACAAGTTGGCGAATAACCTAGGAGAGAATACATCTATGCATGCTTGATGCTTTAAATCCTTTAAGGATAAATGTCACTGACTTAAATCAAAATGATTTAGTGATCCTAATATTCCACTAACTAATAACAAGTGTAGGGATATGAAAGGAAATGTATTCTTCAGAATATGTCGAGAAGATATCTTTGCATTCTTTATTTTAAGGAATGTTTGATAAGCTATAACTAGTAAAATGGTATCATCTTTGAAATAATGGTCTAAAAACTATTTTCCTTCTCCTTTGGGTGTGTATTGATCCATATGGAAAAGAGAGTTTACAAGTAACCTAGGAAAGATTGAATATCTAGATGGTTGATGTAAAAAGAAAAGTGTTTAGGTGAAACACCTTTAGGCTCTCATTAAAATGATTTTATTAATCCTAGTAGTTGACTAACCTAAAAGATAATGTTAGTTAAAATCGTAGTACAATTACGCAAGCCCATGTATAACACTACAATGCAATGATTGAGTGAAGGATTATCTCCCAAATAGAACTAAATAAAATCTTAATTAAGTACCAAAACTCAACCTCCCAACTTTATTCAAAGAATCCATTTTCTAATTAATATACAAACTAAATTAAACTAACTAACTAATATGATAATATTGACTAACTACCAATGCATAACATTCTAGGAATTTCAATTTCACTTATCAATTCATTTATCCTTATCCCTTCCTCATTATTTATATTACCATCTAGAAGTGCTAAATAGAGCATTAATTTGTTTATAAACCTTTCTAGGGATACATAAAAGTAATTATTCCTAAGATAGACTCTTATAAATGACGAGTAATTGAAAAATAATTTAGTAAGTAGGATTAAGCTCTTCTAGGTTATACAAAGATGAAGGTATATTACTATTCTACATGCAAATTAAATCATTTACTTCTAGGCTACTAGAGATTAATATTTTGCTATTCAATTCAATGGTCTTCTCAATTAATTACCTCAATCAAGAATAACCAATTGAACCCTAATTATCTAATTAGTAGCTAAGCAATAAGAAGCATTAAGAATGGAATTGAATAAAAAAAACTCATAAATATTAATAATAAATAAGATAAATGTATTCAAATCAAATTAAATGATATGATCCATTGAATCCTTATAAAACTAAACTAGAACATAACTAAATATAAAAACAAAACACAAGGGAGAGAAAACATAAAAGAGAAACAAGAATAAGAGAATCAAAATCAAGAGCCTCTCTTAAGCATTCAATCCTTATCCTTAATCTCTTAATCTTCCATTAATCACATTTTCTCCTTTGTTAAAATGTTGTGCTAACCTTTTAGGGACTAAGAAGTCACCTTCGAAGTTTCCCTAGGTTTTATTTTTATATTAGAGTTAAAAGATAGAGTTTTAACAAGATTAGGAGTCCTTTCTATTGCAACACTGTAGTTAGGTCCCATGGCACCAAAAACTCTCAATTGTTCATCATTTTCACATAAGGGTGTAACAACTTTTTTATTTATTTATTATTATACAATATAAAGTTCACATACACATTATTAATCAAAACGTACGTACAACATTTCAAACACATAAATATCTACATCTTATTTATTCTAGTTGACCAATTCCGGAGATTCGGATGCAAGTGGTTGCACCTTCACTGGAATCTATGCCAACTCGCCCACAAATATTTTATTTAGGATCCGCCCATCATAGAATAACTCGATTCAACGTGCACTAAAAGCCAGAGCTATAGAAAAATCTGCATAACTAATTTTCTGAACATGACATGGAAATATAGTGAGAATTAAATCCCAGTAAGTTCAACAATAAATCATTATCAATATAGTCATCACGTCATGTTCAACTGTATAAACTACAGTAAATAACTTTGGTCACATGAATGCACTATATTTATGCACATGAAAATCGTACAGTAATGACATGTATGATAGGATTGATTATTTTCATAATATCATATGATGACTATCAATTTATTCTCATATCAAGTTACCCCCGTCAGGGTGAGTATTTTTCTACTCTCCGGTACGGGCTTATCTCGCTCCGTCCGACATAGCACACTTTCTCTTTCTTTTCTCATTGACATATTCATAACCGTTGGTAGGGCGTCCCCTACTAGTGCACTACACGGATTGCCATGTGACCGTGCTTATTTATTTTCTTTTCACAATGATAGCCAAAAATATGCTTTCAATAACAAGTGTTCATCAAAATACAACTATTACCAAAAATCATTGGTAATCATGCTATGAACATAACCATTTCAAATATCATTTTATAAAATATTTCCATGTCAAATTTCACACTTAATATGGTAAGAAGTTCATACAATGGTAATGGTTATGACTATACCAGTCATTTATTATTTTCATTTATAAGATTTATCTTCTTTTTTAAATATTAATTTTATTTTATTATTTTCTTGATGCAAGTTTTCATCCTATCTAACCTTCTCTTACTAATCAGAGCATAACTCCCTCAATTTAACTTCGATGTAGGTGATCTTAGTGTCAATTTCAAGATAAAACAATTATCTAAAACTATTATGTTGAACTGTTTAGCGAAATATTAAGAAATCAAGGTGATATTATTCCCTCAAAATACAGGTTATTTCTTCTCGGGTAGGTTCTGACCTCTACCTACTAATCTGTCTATATCTCCCTCATAAAAATTCCAAATTAAGTGATTCCAGTGGCTACAAATCCGTGACACATATACCTATAATTCATATGTTAACCATTTATTTTATTTCCTTATATAATGTTCCCAAAAATTAAAACACCGAAGCTATCCTAACATATTTTTCTATGATTAACCATTTTCTGACCTTTGTTTACTAATTGGAATATATCTACCTCATATGAACTCTAAATTGAATGATTCCAGTAGCAAAAAAATCCATGACACATATATCTATAATTCATTTATTAACCATTTATTTTAGTTCCTTATAGAATGTTCCCAGAAATTAAAACACCGAAGCTATCCTAACATATTCTTCCCTGATTAACCATTTTCTGACCTTTGTTTACTAATCGGACCATATCTACCTCATATGAACTCTAAATTGAATGATTCTAGTGGCTAAAACTCCGTAACACATATATCTATAATTCATATTTTAACCATTTATTTTAATTCCTTATAGAATATTCCCAAAAATTAAAACGCCGAAGCTATCCTAACATATTCTTCCCTGATTAACCATTTTCTGACCTTTGTTTACTAATCGGAACATATCTACCTCATATGAACTCTAAATCGAATGATTCTAGTGGCTAAAAATCCGGGAGATATAAATATACATTTTTTATGTTAACCATTTGTTTAGATTCCCTATAGAATATTCCCAAAAATTAAAACACAGAAGCTTAAAATTCTGTCACCCATAGCCATACCCATGCAGAACTTATCTACACCAACCTAAGTATTCAAACATACATATATATGTAACATGATATAGCAACATCCATGACCAATCATTAAAGTTCTAAGATCAAAATCTAATATAACAAAAATTTTCTTCAAAAAGAGATATTGTTAAACTTACCTGGAGCACTTAGTTCCTTAAACTTCTCCTTCCTCTTTCTTCCTTTCTTCCTCTCCTTTCCTCACTCTACCTTGCTTCTATTTTTCCTCTCCCTCACTTGGACGAAATTCTAATGTTGTAAGGGTGGGTTTTCTTATATAGACCACCAAATAATTTACCTTTCATGATCATGGGTCTACCTTATCACAATTAGGTTACACTTGGTTGAATTTTTGAAAAACAAACAACTTATGTTCTTGTCTTCCTCTTCCTTAGTCAAGATATGCATAGGAAAAAGAGATTTGTATTTTAAAAATTATGATAATATGTTCTTAAGATATGGGACAAGGTCCCTTTGATTTAGGGATTCATTTACTTTTTCTTTTGTCTTAATCAATTATGATAGGTTTTCCTTTTTAAGTGGCAAATTTCTAGCCCTTCAATCTCCATTATTTGGTTGAAATTATTTGTGTGGAATAGAAATGTTTTGTCCTAATGCTATATATTATCATACCACTTGCTAAAATTATAAGTTTAGAATATAGATGTTTTGTCCTAAAGCCTTGTATTATCATACCACTTGCTAAATTTTTGTCCTAATGCCATTTCACCTAATCTTGATTACACCAATATCTTATCACTTTATTTTTATTTTTATTTTTATTTTTCTTATTGGATTTGGGCTCACTCTTGTCCATTTTCTTTACTTTGGTTAAAATTCTATATTTCATAATGGGCTTGGTCACATTTTCATAATTTTTGGGCTACCGGTCCAATTTCTATATCCTAGTCTAAGTTTATGTTTTATTTCTTGCTTAGGTTATCCAATGGGCTTGCTAAAAAAAATTATGTTAAGTGGAAAACCTCTATATGAATTTTCTATAAGTGAAAGCCCAATTTATGGGTGGAGATACTAAAATTAGTAACTTTAACTCTTAAATTAGGAAAAATTACCCTAATCCAATCTTCTTGAAATTTTAAGACCTTTACTTACTTCACAAAAATTTATCTTCCTTATCCAAGAATTTCAACTTTCTTTGGCATGTTTATTTCTAATATTTCCTCTTAGGTTTTCTCTCTTTACCTATTCTATTAATGTTAAAACATTTCTATGCATACACGTAAGTTGAAGAATTTCTAAGGATTATATTTCCTTAGGTATCTAAAAATTGTCTAATAAATTTTATTTCCTTAAATATTTATGTATGTTTATCCATAAAGGAAACGAAATTAGGGATGTTACTTTGAATACTTTTGTACTTTTATTAATACATGAAACGAAATTAGGGATATTACAAAGGGCACTACCCCACAGTGCTAGTTTCAAGTACCTTTGTAATCATCAACTTAAAATGCTTATAACTTTCTCCTCAGGTGGAGTTATAGGGTGATGTATCCCATATCGATTAGTGAAAGAGGTTTTGGGTGTTGTATATGAGTTTGTAATCATCTCCTTGCAAGCTAGCTTTTAAGGTGGATTTAGGTGTGTTTATATCATATCATATCATATCATATCTTATCCTTGATTGGTCAGTGGATGCATGTATAAGGTTTCCCTATCGCTTATGCTTTAATGACGGAGTTGGCATGAGGACATTTAGTCTAAAGGTTTAGAAATGATGTGTCCTACATTGATTAACATGGGAGGTCTTGGGTGCTATATATATGAGTTCACAGTATTTCCCTTACAAGCAAGCTTTTGAGGTAGAGTTAGATGGGCTTATATAACAAGGTCCATAATATATCATTGGAAAGCTCTTTTTATGGCCTTTACTCTTAAACCAAGAACTATTAAAATTGAGATCTTCACGTCCAAAAATATACTTTTTGCCTTAGTTTCCAAGCACTGATTTACAAAAAGCAATCTTGCGTCAAATATCTATCAAGTGACAAAACAACTCAAAATCTCACTCAATTCCTCATTTTACTCAAGAAAAAAACACTAAATAAAGATATGAATCAAGACTAAAAAATTCTTTTTATGAAGAGTTATCAAATAATAAATTGCATGTTGGTGCATTTTTATCCCCTAATTTAGTAGATTAGTCAATATACACTACAATAGAAATGGGTTTTAGTGGTAGTTTGTAAGTGGCATGATTTCAATTATCAATAAACATCTTAATGATAGTTACAAAAACCATAGTAGAATCTCAGTTTTAACGATGGTTTCACTGAATTGTGGGAATGTTATTGCTAGAATGCGACTTAACAACAGTTTAGGACCCATCATTAAGACATGCAGTTTAATGACAGTCTAGAAAATCATCATTAAATGTTGGTTTAACAATAGTCCAAAACTATCATTAAAGCTATTTTTTCCCTTTTTATTTTTATTTTTTTTAACTACAGTCTAGGAAAACCGTTGTTAAATTACGGTTTAATAAAGGTTTTTAACTGTCGCTAAGCTATGGTTTAATGGAGATTTCTTTTTTCTTTCCCTCCATTAAATCTATTACACACTAGTATAAATTTATGCCTCGGGTTCAAAAAGCGAAGATGGCCTAAGAAACACTACTTTCAACGAAGGAGTATAGGAGTTGAGTTAAAATTACAATATGGACAAACTAATCCAGTATGAGTAATCCAACTAGATAAGGTTCTGAGGCATGAAAAATCACTGATAGTCCATGTCAAAGCTGTATGTATATTGAACATTTCATTGTTGAAAGAATTAAATGTTTCAATACTAACAAACCATAAATCTTTCAACTCTTCTATTAGTGGTTGCAAATGTACATCTATATTATTTCTCAATGCCTTTTTAATATGAAAAAACTCTGTTTCATACACATCTAAGGAGAGAGGTTATAAGGCATAATACTAGTAGCCATATGTTGTAACTTGTACTTTAGTTACCATATGTATTAAAACCATCAATGGATATCCCTAAACATATATTTCAAGGATTCGACACGAACTAAGGATTCATCGTGTTAAATCTCTTCCATGATTCAGAGTCCCTCAGATGCCTCATCATGCCATCACTATTCCTGTTTGTAACATGCCATCTCATATATTCGACAGTCCTAGAAGACATAAAAAAACATTTGTAATGGTGGCTTCAGTGAAAAGTATCTAAGGATTTTATTAGTCATCTTCTACTTTTCACCTTTTTTCTTCGATTTTCATCTTGATGTGTTGCACTTTTTATAAATGCCTCTATTTTCATTCTTCCACCAATATATCATGCAAGCATTCAAACCTGCATGGATTTTTGGGTAGTTGAGCCCTAGTTTATTGAGGGTTTTCTTGGCCTCATAAAATAAAGGTGGAATCTTTGCATGTGGAAAGGCATCAACCAATAACTCTAGTATCATTAACATAGCCTTGTCACTTATTCTACATGTGATGTGATACAAATTCACCAAAAAAGATAATTTTGAGTACTTTTGACACCCTTGATATAGCTTTTGTTTTCCATTCTTAATCAACTCATAAAACTCTTTCACACTGTCATTCATCCTTTACTTTAATGGCGGAGTTGGCATATCCACAAAATACACACTTTCATTTTCACGATGAATCTCGAATGCATCATGGACTATGTCCTACATAGAGTTATCCCTACAAATCGGTTCTTCTGTAAGTCTTTCGCAATGTCTAACCCAGAAATTATACTACTGTGGAAATGATTTAACAATCAAGTGCTACCACACAACTTCTCTAACTTTCCATTTCTTAAACCTATGCAAAGGATATGGACATATTATTCTATCCTTCACATTTGAGTTAGCAAATGCAAACTCTAAAAATTATTCAATCCATTTAAGTATTCACGGGTATTTTGAGGCTTAGCAATGCAATACTTATCCATTTCTAAAAGCATTACAAAATTAAAGCATTCACATCCTTGTTATGAATCATTTCAAAATAAGAAGGTAAAATTATTTATTCATATACTAGATAAATTAAATTAAAATTCTAAAAATTTTAAAAATATAAAGCACATTTAAGTTTATTTTATAATAAGGAAAATAAAGAATCACAAAATACAATTATACAAACAGGGAAACAAAGGAATAGTTTCAAATCCTTTACCTTGTTTTTGAGTGTGGCAAAAAAATTAATAATTTTTAATATTAAAGTATAAAAATTAAATACAACAATTTGGAATTGTTTTACTCTTTATATATATATATATATATATATATATACACACACACACACACACACACACACACACACACACACATTGTTTTACCTTTTATCATCTAAATATTTTTCACTTTATTTTTTTATATCAATATTTATAGTTTATACACACTCCATTCCATTAATAACATTGTAATCAATAGCATACAATTTTTATCATTCATTCAAAAACAAAATTGGCAAAAAAATAATTCCATCAGCCTTAAAATATCAAAAAATTGCTCAATCTACAAGTAAATGTTCATCGTTTTTATTCATTCATATGAAAAAAATTAGAAAAAATCGAATTCTATTAGCCTTACAAAATCAGCAAATTGTTCAAACTACAAGTAAATGCTTATTGTTTTCTATCATTCACCCAAAAATCAGAACAAAGCACAAACAACTACCAAGGGAGAAAAAGTTAACAACAGAGAAGGGGGAGATGAAAAACTAACCAGTAGGGATGAGTAGAAGTGAAGCTTTGATGGAGAAACACTGAAAAACATGAAGGAGAAGGCGGAGAGTGAGGGAGAAAATGGCTACTAGAGGAAGAAAACCATCGCCCGGGGGGGAGGAGCTTCAGGAATGGAAGAAAATAAAAGAACTTAACAACCATTTTTAAGAAAACTTCATTAATATTTAATGACAGTTACGTCGTCATAAAGTCTTGTTTTAGAGACATTTTACTCTTAAACTATCATTAAATACGACTATTATAAAATTGTCGTTACTTCATGTTTTAACAACGGTTTTAATAACCGTCGCTATATATCCTTTTTCTTGTAGTGATACTATTAGGCGATATTGTTTTGATA
This sequence comes from Gleditsia sinensis, assembly GCA_037074535.1. Classification (NCBI taxonomy): domain Eukaryota; kingdom Viridiplantae; phylum Streptophyta; class Magnoliopsida; order Fabales; family Fabaceae; genus Gleditsia; species Gleditsia sinensis. The sequence continues at coordinate 46,085,500 of CM073467.1, forward strand.
TGAGGGCCTAACAAAACCATTCATCTTTTCTCCTTGACACAAGCACTACAAGAAATTTAATTTTTCGTGGCAACTTTTCAGTGGCGACATTTAAATTCATCACTAAAAGCTACTTTCAGTGGCGACATTTAGGGTCGCCACTGAAAGTTATACTTTTAGTGGCGACACAAGAATGTCGCCACAAAAACTCACCTTTTTAGTGGCGACTTGAATAATGTCGCCACTAAAGAATGGGGTAAAAACTAATTTATAATTTTTTTTGGCAAAAAATACACTTTCAGTGGCGACATTTGTTGTCGCCACTAAATCCTGGATTCAGTGGCAACTATTTATCGCCACCGAAAGGGTTTTGGTGGTGACCTGTAACGTCGCCACTGAAGCTCTTGGCTTCAGTGGCGCCTCATTGTCGCCCCGAAAAGGGTTTTAGTGGCGATTTAAACTAAATCGCCACCAAAAGGTTACTTTCAGTGGCGACATGTGAAGTCGCCACGGAATCTTGGCTTCAGTGGCGACAAATAGTCGCCACTGAAAGGTTTTAGTGGCGATTTAAAATAAATCGCCATAGAAAGGTAAAATTAATTTTTTTAAAAAAAAATTTATCTTTAATTTATTTTTAATATATGCATAAAATTTAAAGTTTTTATATAAATTATATAAAAATTTATATTTTTTAAAAGATTGTTTTGTTGAGAGTGTTAAAAGAAATTTGATTAATATAGAGAAAAAATTAATATAATTATATATTTATTTCAACTATATAAATTCTTATTTATACTAAGTAAGAAAAGATGTGAAATACACATTGTTGTCGCGTTCTATCTTTTTTTTGTTAATTTAGTTTATTTTAATAACAAAGGGTTTGTTTCAATTTTAATTAATCATCAAAAATTTTCAAAATTTAAAACTTTTAGGTTAAAAGATCATTTTGTTATTTTAATCAATTAAAAATATATTTTGAATTTAATTTTGTTGAAGTTTAATTTTTAAACATATTACTTAAAAAATTATTTTCCTTGTATAAATAATTGTGCATTAACTATATTAATAGAAATTGAATAAATTTTTGTAACTAATTAAAATGAAATTTTAACTAAACTTTAGCGTTGCTTTAATTATAATTTTTTTAAAATATTTATAAATATAATAAATTTGAAGACATTTTTTAATTTAATTAATTCTTAAAAGATTAAATTGATGAAGGTAAATTTTTAAAAATAAAGTTGAATATATATATATATATATATATATATATATATATATATATATATGAAATATGCAAAACCTGATTATCCATTAATATATTTTAAGAATATATTTCGTTTTTTTCTTTAATAATTAAAAGAATTTAAAATAGTTCATGTATTAAATACAAGATATCAATTGTCATGAAAAGATGGCAATATTTTCTCGTAAAATTTTTATTAAAAATTCTAATAGATAATACCACTAGCGCAGCCTTAATAGAAATTGTTGTTGCTCATTCTAAAATTTCAACTATGATTTCTAATTCTTCTTTTGTAAAAAATAATTGTGTAAAACTTAAAGGCATGGTATAAATACATAAAAGTACAACATATAAGAAATGTAAAGAAGGAATATAATGTGTTATGTACAAAAGTACATACATGTAAAAAAGTTGCTAGGAATAATATATGAACATTCTACTAACATAACTTGCTAAATATGATAAGCCACTTTTACATATAGAGTATGTTTGACAAGTCAAATAAGCTAGCTTATAGCGTATTTGACTAACTTATAAGTTTGTTTTATCAAATTAGAGGTGTTTGGTAAACAAACTTATTTAAGTAGCTTATAGCGTATTATCATACGCTACTTTAAGTAGCGTATAGCTTTTAACTGATAACTTTTATAATTTTATTCCTTTTTTATCCTTATTATTTTATTCAAATTTCAACACTATCCTACTCATAAGATGTCACTGTTTTTACTATGTTTAAACAACATTCAAATTGTATACCCTATGATGAACTTCCATATATTATTGATAGTGAAACAAAAAATAAAAATTTAGAGACATCTATATAATATTGTGGGACACTAAGATAAAAGAGATTCGTAACAATATTACTAATTTATTGTGGGATACTATATAATATGTTTATTTTGTACTTTTTGGGATTACATAATGAAGTGTAATTACTAATAAAAAATGATTAATTTTATATAAGTATATCATTTTATGTTATTTTACATTTATCAACTAATTCAATAGATAATTTCACCAAACACTTGTAATTCAATAAATTAACTTATCAGCTTTCAGCTAAAAATTAGTTTTTAAACTTTCAGCTAACTTTTAAATTTTCAGCTAACTAGTCTTTTTTTTTCTTTGAGTTTCTTCTAATTTCCGTTTTAAGTCGCATACCAACCTCATACAAGAAAAAAACAAGTTAAAATCAAACAAATTTATTTTGATTATACAAGATCATGTCTTCAATCTCTAGAAAAAAGTAGAAGAAATGTAATAAAAAAAATGTTATAAAATGATAGAATTATGAACTTAAGATCATCTCATATATATTAATATAGAGGATGTAATAGAATTGGAGAACTTTAAACAGTAATTTGCTTGGAACTCAATGTCAAGCCCATTGCCAATTTCACATAATATATACTATGGAACAATTAAAATAATCGTAACTAAGATGAAAAAAAAAGTATAATAAATCAATCATCTTTACACTATATCTCCAAAAAACAAAATTGGAATATGTCCTTACACTATAATTTTAAATTATTTATTAGAAATTTTAATTTTTAAAAATATATTTAAAATGAATTTAAAAATAAAAAATTCAAAATTCAGCAAAAATGAAATGTTTTAGAACAGAGCACCCTCTAAGTACAATTTCCACTCCTCAAATATCTTTCAATAAATTTGATAGTTATCATGCGCTTGGTGTTAACAGATTATTGTGTAGAACACACAATAATTTAAAAAAAATTATTAAATTGCCATCAGACATTGGAGATAATGAATGTCTACTCAATACCTTACTCACCAATATAATCTTATTGTTTTATAAATATTAAGTGGGGCCAAACACAGTGTATCAGTTATTTAAAAAAAAAGCTAAAAGAAAATTATAAAATACATACAAATAAGTGAAAGTAGTAAACATATTATTATTCAATATTTATAAACTTATTATTTAAAGTATAAATAAATAAAACTTCTGTGATTGAAAGATTTTTGTAATATAAATAGTCAAAATTTACTAAAAATATTTTTAGAGATAAATAATTTTAATACTTCGAATCAAATTAATCGTAATATAGAAAATAAAAAAAATTATTGTGTAATAAAAAAATTAATTTTTTATTATTACATTAACTGAGTGCTTCCATTTATCATATGAATAATGAATCTGTCTATTTTGTATATATATGGTCAATATTGGTAAATAATTTTTATGATTTTAATTTTTTTATACACTAAATAATAACTTTTTTATATATAAAAAAAAGAATAATTAATTTTTTAATCTTTTTAACTTTTTTTTTTAAATTGAAGTACTGTTGGTTTATAATTTTCATTATAATATAATTATAGAATACATTATGTTAAATTAGTTAATTAATTGTGTTAGCAATAAATTAGTTAATTAATTATGTTAGCGCTATATATATATATATGTTAAATTGTATATATTTAATTATTTATAAATATATAAATTAAATTATTATTTACTTATTTAATTATATATACATAGAGTCACGTAAAGTAGTTAGAATTTTTATTAGCTTCTCTTCAATTTTTTTTTCTCTTTAAGCTATAAAAACTTATTTTCATATTTTGCAATCTAAGTATTGACTTCACGTGAAAAATGCTTTTCAGATGGGACAAATCATATATATATATATATATATATATATATGGGACAAATTATATATATGTTAAAATATATATATTTAAATTTTATTATTATTTATTTATTTAATTATATATAAATAGAGCCCTGTAATCCAAAAATTTATTCGTTTCTCTCAACTTTTCCAACGGCAAAAATTGTGCATTTTTATGTTGTGCAGCAAACTGAAAATGTCTGACTTGATGGGACAAATGAAGCTAACTACTACAATTAGACTAAGCATAACAACAGATACATGAATTCTCTTTCTTTGCAGCAAAGTTCCCTCCTTTCCCCAATGTCACTGTTTTCCCAATCTTTCATGTTTCTTAAATTAAACCCCTAACGTCACTTGGCTGAGACAACTTTTCCAAAAAATTTCTTCTCCTCATTAACGAGTCATCAGAGCTTAACACAAGCAGCTTTTCTGAGCTTCTCTGTTTTCTCCTTGTAATTTTTCACTTGTGGACATTTGCAATAGGGCCAACTGAATGCAAATTAATTACAATAAATAAATTAGCATGGATGCAAATTATTATTCTATCTATTAGCTAAGTCAAAAAAATATAATAAAAAACATGAATAATAACTTGTTTAGCATGATATTTATTTTCAATCAATAAATTACAATAAATTATCACTCTCTCAACTGAATGTTAGATAAAGGCAATATTATTAATCGATGATCAAAGGCCATAAATATCCATTTTACTTTTATAGAACATAAAGTGTCAACTTTAGGAAAAGCCATTGTGCGCAAGAGCTTATCCCAAGTTACAATAACATTTTAAAATATAATTAGTTTAAAATAATTTTATCTTAAAATTTTTGTTGAAAAAATTTAAAAATTTGTCAAAAAATCAAAAGTGGGAATAGTTTTTAGGAGATAATAATTTTTTAGATAAATTATTTTAAAAAATAAAATATGGGAATAATTTGTTGGAAAAATAAAATAATCTATTGAAAAAAATAAAATAGAACGCAGCTGTACTTCAAATAATATTGGGGAAATAATTGCATTTGAAATCTTTCTAAATATTAAAAGTGTTGATAAAATGAGATTAATTCTTGTCAACATAGAATTGATTCCCTTAAAATGTATTTTAAAAAATAAATTTTAAATATGTTAAATCAATATAAAATAATATATATTTAATATATTATGAGATTTAATTTGGAGTTTAGTTCAAAGATATCTTAACTATTACATAAGAAAAAAAATTCTTTTTAAATAAAATAAATAAAATAAATGAAATAGTGTAAATTTGAATCTTTTTATTGTAATTTTAATAAATATTAAAAAAAACAAATGATAATTTGTTATGTGTGTTGTATAGATAAGTGGAAGATTTTATATTTTTATATTTATTTCTTTTTAAAAATATTCTACAAGAAGTAGAATTCCTAAAAGAAAAACAAATTAAAATTTGTAGCTACACAAAAAATAAAAACTGATGCATTGATCCAACGGCTACACATTGACCCAACGGCTACAAGGACGAGCTCCTTCTGCAAGGATGTGACCAGGATTTGACCCAACGGCTCTCTCTGTCCAAAAATAAAAGCTGACCTCCTTCTTTCCATTTCTCACAAATTTTTGGTGACTAAGTAAAATAAACTGAGCTGATTTTGCCAAATTGTGTCCCGCGCCCAAATGAAAAATAGAGCGGGGTTCTTCTTTGATTTCTTGCGCTCAACTCACTCCTTGCCATTTTTGATTCTTCGCGAGTGAAAGGAGCTCTAATCTACAGCTTCGTGGGTGACAATATTGTTGGAGATTTCATCTTGAAGCGTCCAAGGTAGATTGATTAGTTTAGGGGTTTTGAACCTTCGTTTTTGGTTTTCTCGATTGCCCGATTTCTCCTTCGTTTTTTACCTTCTATTTAATCAGTTTGGGGGTTTTGAAATTTCGGTTGAGGGATTGATGTTGTTGGTTTTCTTGTTCTACATTTGGTTTTCTTGTTCTGCATTTGGTTTTCTTGCTGGAGATTTCGTTTTTTACCTTCGTTTTTGGTTCTACATTTTTTACCTTCGATTGCTCCTTCATTTTTTACCTTCTGTTCTCCATTGCTCGATTGCTCCTTCGTATTATACTACTGTTAATGTTGCTTATTTTCATCCCATAAGTAAAATGATCAAGAAGCATTAAGGTGCTAATTGTTGCTGAGTTTGATTTCAGATCTTTGTAGTAAAAATACCATGCAGAACAAGAGTAAGGTGCTAATTGTTTGAATATACAGATCTAAAATACTATGAGGCCAAGAAAAATATAATGAAATCAAACTCAGCAACAATTAGCACCTTAAATAAATCCAACAAGAATATAATGATGTCTAACTTCTCCGATGAAGTCTTTACTGACAATATATATGATAATCATGTCTGTAGCCTAAAATAGATATGTTAGGATGTCTAGGTTTATGTTGCCTGATTTGTATGTATCTCTTTAAACTCTACTCTATTTCTTAATCAAAAAAAGAAAGAAAAAAAGATATAAACATTACCTGAGCTCGGTGGCCATGTTGATTGTATCCTCTATCACTTATTTCCTATGTAATACACGACAATTAAGAACATTATTACTGTTCCGGCATTAGGAAAATGCGTACCCACCATATACCACTAGCAGTTGTTTTATTGAAGTGTTCAACATCTTAACAAGATGAATTTTTCTGTGGTCAGATGCATCTTGAAATTTTTATTTTAATAATTATTAGTTAAATAATAATTAATTAATTAAAGTAAAAATCTTGAGATGCATCTAATAGTTAGAAAGCTTATGAAAGATGTACTTCTCCATTGAGTTATCCCTATTAAGCGCTTCACTTATAGCTGACTTCCATTTCCAACTTGAAGTTCTCTTTAATAAGAAGCGATAATTCTGAAATTTCTATAATAAGAAACTGCTTGGAACTATCAAATTTTCTCTTCACAACTATCTTCCCATACGTGCTTGTTCCCTTCATAGTGCTCAACTCTTTCTTTTTTGAATTCTCACTATTTAAATTAGGTATCCCCAAGAAGGTTATTTTATCTATGATCCACCCTTCGTCCAGAGCGAATCACCCATTTGTGACCTCAGTTGCAACAAAAATGATGTTGTAATTAAAAGCCCCATAAAATCTTATCAACGTCCGTTGTTCTTTCCCTCTCCCCATGTCAAGTGCCTTCCCATCATCCAAATATACTTGTTTGAAACTGTTTCTACTGCTACTAACAACAACCACAAGTTAGAATGATGTCTTCTGTGTAGCTTCTGTTGTCATTACTTCTCCTTGCAAAGCCAAGATATTACCTTCCTGAACATGTATATTTGTCTGATCAAGTGATGCATCAAGCCTTACAATCTTTTTTGTTTTCACATTCATTGAGTTTGAGAAATTAAAGAGGTCAAAACAGATTCCTACAAGAAAATACATATCAACAGCCATTGCTCCTAACTTCATTACAGGTGACATCATCACCCCTTTACCAAGTAGAAACTATGAGTTTATTTTGTAAGTTGTGACATCCTCAGGGAATGACAAGAAAAAAAGGGTCGTGCAATAGGTATCCCTGTTACATATACTTCATAAATTAATGTGTAGAAGTAAGGGAGAAGACGATATTGAAGCTCAATACTTACTTTTTTGGCTGCGACAACAACTAAATCACAAAGATAGAGCTCTTGATGACTAGAACCTATAGCTAAATGATCACTTGCAAAAGGGAAAAATGTGCCTAATTGCATTAAGGCAAAATAAGTGAATTAATTGATATGTAGTATGTAATATAAAGTGGATATAAAGTCTCACCTTAGAAAGTTCAAAGTATCTCATAGCTTTTATGAAATAAAATAGTTTTATTTTTAACAGACTTGGCATTGTCATTGAGCTTGCAGTAGTGGGAATGGGATTATCTTGGAACTATGTGGTAAAGAAATTACAATTGTATATGTTGGTAGTTTTCTGGTTAGAACATACTTGGCATTCGTAATGGGAATGAGAAATTACATGGCAGTTTTCTCTTGAAGTAAAAATATAATGATGTGGGTGTAACTATATTGTGTTGCTTGTCTAAAAGTTTTACAATTGTATGTTGGTTTAACTTATTCCCTGTCCATTCTGCAGATTTTATCAGTTTTGCCAGGAGCTCTGTTAGAGAAGCAAATAGTTGTTGCTTGTTCTAACTTGGTATGTTTTTTTTTCTTTTTTTTCCCCTTGTCTTAAGTTAATAAAAGTATTGTAAATATGAATAATATACCCTTTTTAATTGTTTTTTTGCTGTCAATGTTATCTGAACCGTTGAATAATGTTCCTCTTTGATAGCTAATGTACTAATCTGGGCTTGTAAAATGCTTAACAAACTATGTGACTTATGTATATTATATTGGACAAAAAATAGAATTAGCAGGCAAAATTTAAATGTATATTATAAAGAAAGCTATTGATGTTGAAAATATTTTCGTCTCATAAATATTTTTCTCTTTTAGAATAAGGACCCAAATATCAATCACATTATATTTCATTTAGTTTCTGTATAAATGTAAATCTAATCATGTGTTAATTTTTAAACTTTGTTAATCTTATATAAATATTTGTCAATTTAAATTTTAAGCAAAAACAATTATAAAGAAATTTTATCAGAGTATAGTGTAGTTTTGAGTTCTTTAACAACTTGAATGAATTTGTTCAACAACGTGAATATAGAGAAAGTGAGAAAAAATTTAAAAGCTTCTTAACCAAAGAGTATGTAATTTTACTTTCCAACACTGATTTATTCCAACACTGATTTACTTTCCAACACTGATTCTCTTCCTCTAATTAGGTTTATTATATAGCTGTTGATACTTGATACCTGGCTGATGTGATAAGTGTTAGACACAATGGTGACTAAAAGCCAACTTTGTCTCCCTACAAAATGGTGAAAATAATATTAGTAATCAAATTAAAGAAAAACAGGATCCTTTTGGTTTTGAGAGGATAATGTTTAGCCTATGATTAAGGTATTGTACTGAGATTGGACCACCTCTGTGTCCTTATATATATATCCCAAAATGCAACCTCAAGAAGAAAGAAACATTGACAGCACCCAAAACATGATACTCTATAATCCAGTTTTGCTGCCCTTGCAGAAGGCCCCATATAGGACACCATGTATCCTTCTTATTCTCATATCATCATCATCTCTACCAATTCTCTTATTATTTCTGTGATTGGTAGTATTCAATTTTTCTTCTCTTCAACTTCAAAAGAATTAACTTTAATTTGCTGGTATAATTTGAAGGAGTAGGAAAGTTTATATAATCAGTAAGGATAACCTATAATTTATTATCCTATGATTGACAATTAGTTTGTATATCTCTAGGTGGTTTAAAGTGTGTCATGGGAAAATATGTCACTTCTTTGAGCAGCTCTAAGTAGATATCCTTCTACTTAATTCTGCAGACAACAATATATGAAGCAGATGATTAAGTAAAAATTAAGTAAAAATTATGTTGATTAAGTAAAAGTTTATATAATCAGTAAGGATAACCTATAATTTATTATCCTATGATTGACAATTAGTTTGTAGATCTCTAGGTGGTTTAAAGTGTGTCATGGGCAAATATGTCACTTCTTTGAGCAGCTCTAAGTAGATATCCTTCTACCCATTTTCAGAGCTCAACTCATTAGGAATTCTAGTTCACAATATTCATTATCAGCAGAAAACATACCTAAACTAGTTGAGTGACTTCAGCCTTCAAAGAAGCATTCGTTGGGAATCTCGAGGCCAAGGATAAAGCAATCCTAGGATCGACGGAGAAGGTAGTCCTAGCATATTCTATCCATTTATATGAGCTAATCTTGAGTCGCAAATTACTTTCCCTAAAATTATACACCAAGTACAACCATACAAGAAAGCTCACGAAAAGAATGATACAATAAATTCATTTTTACAATAGCTAAAATGGTGTATATACTTTGTGTTGCAAATTTAGTAGAATTAACACAAATGACATGTTGCAAATTCAAAGACATGACATAGTTTTGTCTCCTAAACCAATGGTCCTCCCAAAACCTCAACCAATTACCAATGCCAACATGATGAGAAAAATGAGTAAACGGAATGAAATACCTCAGAAATGAACTTTCAAGGGCTTGCATGTGTAATACCAATCCTAGAATTAGCATCATATCCATTTTGAGCTGCACTTCCTTTGTTTTCAGCTTTCCTGATGGTATGAAAGTTAACATTAATATGATTTGTCCAAATACATTGTTCACTCTCTATTTCAATTGCTCACTTCCACTTCAATCAATTTTGTAGGAAATATTATGGATAAAAGTTGGTTGAATGTTGGAAATAGAGCTGATCGAAGATATATACAAGGGGTGGATAATTTTCTTGAGTGGGCATATAGTAAGTTAAGAGCTGGTAGCAAACTTAGGTGCCCATGCAAAAAATGTAGAAACACATTATTCAAAGTGAGACATGAAGTGCGGTTTGACTTGTTGCAAAATGGTTTTTGGCAGTCTTACCAGGTGTGGGATCTTCACGGAGAACCCTTAGTGACGACTTCAACTATCCCTCATGGTAATAATGTTGAAGAGGATGATATAACTAAAATGATACACGATGCATATGGAGTTGCTAACACAGAGGATATGAATACTCTTGTAGAAAATAACGAAGAGCCAAATTTGCAAGCAAAGAAGTTTTACCAATTATTGGAAGATGCCGAAACAAGTCTATATCCAAATTGTGATAAAGTGTCAAAGTTGTCATTTATTGTTAGACTACTTAATATGAAGTGTCTTAATCACTGGAGCGATAAATCTGTAGACATTTTGTTGGATTTATTTAAAGAAGTATTGCTAGCTGGGGCTCAAATACCAAATTCTTACTATGAGGCCAAGAAAATAATTCAAGACTTAGGGTTAGACTACACCAAAATAGATGCATGTAAAAACGATTGTATTCTTTACAGGAAAGAATATGCTAATGCACAATCGTGCCCTAAGTGCAATTTGTCCAGATGGAAATTAAACGGGCAGAAAGGTAAGAAACAAGCACACAAAGTGTTGCGATATTTTCCAATAAAACCTAGATTGCAAAGATTGTATATGGCAAGACACACTGCTAGAGATATGAGGTGGCATAAAGATAAATGTGTTAATGACGGTGTATTAAGACATCCAGCTGACTCCATTGCTTGGAAATCCTTCGATGAGAAATATCCTAGTTTCTCAGTTGATCCTAGAAATGTTAGGATGGGTTTAGCAAGCGACGGTTTTCAACCATATGGAAACATGAGTGCCAACCATAGTATCTAGCTAGTTATTCTTGTACCATACAACTTGGCCCCTTGGAAATGCATGAAACAGCCATACTTCATGATGACACTTCTTATTCCAGGCCCTAAGTCTCCAAGAGATGATATAGATGTCTATTTAGAACCAATGATTGAGGAGTTAAAAGAATTATGGGAGGTAGGGGCAGAGACATATGATGCTCATTCACAATCAAACTTCAGTATGCGGGCGACTATCATGTGGACAATAAATGATTTTTCTGCATATGGCAATCTTTCTGGGTGGTCAACCAAAGGGAAGTTGGCATGTCCTTGTTGCCACAAATATACTCATTCTATATCATTGAGAAGCAAATTATGCTATATGGGCCATCGTCGTTTCTTGCCAACCAATCATCCATGGCGTCGAAATAAAAGGGCCTTTGATGGTAAAGTGGAGAATAAAGTCGCACCTACATATCTGACAGGTGAAGAAGCACTTGAACAATTAGAACTCTTATCAAATGTGACATTTGGGAAAGGTCAAAAACGAATGTGCAGCCAATCTAGTGTTGCTTACAATTGGAAGAAGAAGAGCATTTTTTTTCAATTGCCTTATTGGAAAACACATTTGCTTCGACATAATCTCGATGTCATGCACATTGAGAGAAACATTTCGGATAATATTTTGTCTACAGTAATGGGAATGGCCGAAAAGACGAAGGATACAGTGAAGAGTCGATATGATTTTGTGGACTTGGGAATAAGGCCCGGCTTGCATCCTATTGATGATGGAAATAAAATTTTGCTACCGGCAGCATCTTATGTGCTATCACCACAGGAAAAGTTAAAAGTGTGTAAATTTTTGGCCTAATTAAAGGTTCCCAATGCATTTTCATCAAATATTTCGAGGTGTGTCAATGTCGAAGAGAAAAAGATATTTGGATTGAAGTGTCATGATCATATATTATTGCAAGAACTATTTCCAGTTGCAATACGTGGGTTGTTGCCTAAGGAGGTGAGTGATCCTATAATAGAGTTGGCACAATTTTTCAAGATTCTTTACTCAAAGTGTTTAACAATGGAAGATTTGAATTCCATAGAAAAACAAATTGCCATAACCTTGTGCAAACTAGAAACTGTGTTCCCTCCAGCATTCTTCGATGTCATGGTTCATCTACCAGTTCATTTGGCAAGAGAGGCAAGGATTGCTGGACCTGTTCAATATCAATGGATGTATCCAATTGAAAGGTAACAATGTGACATATACTTGGGCTTTAGTTTCATTTGTTAGTAGATAACATAGTTATTTCAATTCACATTTACAGGTATCTACATACATTAAAATCATATGTTTGTAATAAAGCTCGTCCCTAGGGCTCAATCACTGAAGGCTATTTAGTAGATGAAAGTCTCACGTTTTGCTCAAGATATTTGAGCAATATCCCAACAAAGTTTAATAAAACTCCAAGGAATGATGATGGGAACATGACAGCTTATGGGGAGTCAATATTTGACCAGAGTGGGCAACCGAGAGGTGCTGCCAAATCGATTACTTTACCTAATAAAGAATTTGATCAAGCCTGTCTATACGTACTATAAAATTGCGAAAAAGTTTGGCCATTCATAGAGTAAGTATACAATATTTTACTAGCAATTAAATTGTTACTAGATTAAACTCATTTGATGAAATGATGTGTTGTAGAGAGAACAAAAATGAGCTTCAAGCACGTGTATCAAATGTTGATTCAAGACACATCTCAGAGTTTCCTCAATGGTTTAATCATCAAGTAAGTGTCTTTCAATTACGCCTACAATGCAATATGTTATAAGTTATGTCATAACCTCTAGATGTTTTATAATTTTCAATAGGTTATGAAGCCAGATTCACAGTGGCGAGGAGACAACGAGCTTGTTAGCTTAGCTATGGGTCCTCCAAGAGTTGTATGTAGGTACACAACATTCCTGATAAATGGATTTAGGTTCCATACAAAAGATCAAGAATCTCAAAGAAAAACTCAAAATAGTAGAGTTTTAGTGAAGGGGGATGACTCAAATCCTGAGAAAGAATATTATGGTGTCATTGAGGATATCTATGAGTTTTCTTACCTGGGAGAAAGGAAAATATATCTTTTTAAGTGTCATTGGTGGGATGTTGCTCACTTAGGAAGAGGATATAAAGTTGACAGATATGGATACACAAGTGTGAATACTCGTTGTTCGTTGAATACAAATGAACCATTTGTCATGGCATCTCAAGTAGAACAAGTATTTTATTTAGATGACACGATCGATCAAGATTGGCTTGTTGTTGTGAAAACAAATCCCCGTGACCTTTTTAACATGCCTCGTCAAGATAATGAGGGTGAATCATTGTCTGCCGAAGATGCTTACCAATAAGAGGAGGTTGAACATAATTTATTTATTCACATTGAGGACACAAATGATATTGCAGTGGTGTTATATAGGGATGACATACAACCTCAAAGACTCAGCTATCAGAATGAGGGCATAAGTGCTAGAGAAGATAATTTCATCAATGACAATCAGGAAGATGAGACTGTGGATGAAGAAAGCGATGAAGGAGAATTTTTATCTGGAGACTCAATGTGAAACGTCATGTAGTGTAAAATGTTTACATATGCTTAATTTCTCGTTGTTTTATATTATTTGCATGCAGTTATTATATTTTTGTAATCATTTATGTCATATTTAAGTGTGGAAATGACAACATGTTCTATTTATATGCAACAGGTGGGTTTGATGATGGTGGGAAGAGGAAGAGGTGGACGAGGTGGTCGTGGACATAAAGTAGTCGCGCAAGGCCCTTTAAATGAAGATCCTCCACAGCTATCTATACAGTCTCACAATGAAGAGACCCAGGCATTGCCCGCCACACCAACTTCTCGATGTCCGATTAGTAGTGCAGGTATAGATATAGAATACTCAACACGTGTTACTTAAAATTGATAATTGTAAAAATAATAACAAGCATCACTTGATTAACAGCTTCTTGCAGTGCATCTAAAAAGGTTAGGGGAAGTTATAAATGCCTTACTGTCGATGAAAAGACAAAAAATGGACAGAAAATTGTAGTTGAAATCTCTGATGAGATCCTTCGAGCCGTAGGAGAAGGATCGAGGGATATCGTCAACTATATTGGGTATATCACACGATGCATATGTCCATTGAAAGTGAGAAAGTGAACCAATATTTAGGAAGGATATGGAGAAGGGATTTTGATTAGGGTGAAGGTAACAACTAGTATATTTATCTATCATACTATTGTTAGTATACATTTCATAGATTTATCACCTTTGGGTTTATTATTATAGGAAAAATTTGAGGTCAGAAGAACTCCAGAGCGACGATTTGATGCATTTATTCATGCCACTGCACAAAGGTCTTACAGAACTTGTAGGACAAAATTGCACGAGCACTACTCCTTGTACGACACTGACGAACAAAGACTTGCGAATCTTCCTCTTGGAGTCCATGATGATGATTGGAGGCATTTGATTAGTTATTTTGACTCATATGAATTTAAGGTAGTTTCTATTAACACATTTTAGTAGCACGTACAATGACAAATGCACTAAGATCATTTTATGTTAAACGCAGGACAAAAGCTCAACAAATGCACAAAATAGGGCTAAGTAGACAACAAAGCATTCGTGCAGTTCTCGGACATTTGTAGAAGTTGAGGAATCAACGGTGAAATTTTAGAGTAATGTACTTTCATATATACATTTATGTGCATGATGAGTAACAATAATGTTTTATAATAGAGAAATCCTGAAACTGGAGAGAAGGCACCAATTGATCAAATATGGGAGCTGCAACATACACGTAAGACTAAAGAAGGCAATGTCGTGTGGTCCGATGCAAAATCTCAAGAAGTTCATGTATAATTACTGCAACATTTATTACTGTTTAGAAATTGTAATTTATATTTGTATTTTTATTTCAAATGTATGCTTTGTTTAATTGTAGGGTCAACTTCAAGAGATTATAGTCAAGCAATCTCAAGAAGATGCCACGACACGTTTAAGCAATGATGAAATCTTGACTCAAGTATTTGGTCAAAGGTCGGGGTTCTTTCACGATAAAGGATACGGTGTGAAACCTCCCTCTAAGAGAGTCACTGATCGAATCACACCTCAAGAAATTCAAGAGCAGAAAAGGAAATTACGTGAAGAAGTTGTTGCGGAGGTACGTGAAGAGATGAGAGTTCGAGAAGAGAGGTTGCAGGCACAGTTTGAAGAAAAGCTACAATCGCAGATGGCTTCTCTTATCGCATCTCTACAACAGGTATTTCTTGATAAGATTTGTTTGGTTCAATTACATTATGTAATTTTAACTACAAACTGTAAATCAAATTGATGAATCAATTATGTAGTTTTAAACTTGTTGGTTCAACTGAATCCATCTTCATGTATGCTTTCATATTATTATAAATAATTTTTTTTATCCTAATTCGCTTAAATAATTTTATTGTCTGTGAATAGGGGCAAATTTTGTTAAGTCTTATTGATAGTGCTGCACCGGGATCTACAGCTAATACAACACAAACATCTCCAAGAGAACCACCAACTTGACTGGTTCATTTCACTTTATTGTTATGTGTGTTGATTTTTATTTACAGACGGTATATGTCTCAAATATTTGTTAGATTTGAAATCATGTTAATGTATACTAAAGTAGAGAGATATTGTCTTGTCTATATTTGTAATATTTTTGAAAATTGAACCTAAGTTTTATTATCGTATTTCTTATAGATCTTTTATATGTCAATTTTCTTGACAAAGAAAGGGAAAATAATAGAAAAGATGAACAAAGCCTTCGAGAAAGTTAAGACACTAGTGGGAATGGAGGTGGAAGAAGATGAACAACAAGCTACGGCATTGTAGGAGAGTAACTCATTCGTATATTTATAACTAATTTAGTCATAACTACACCTGGTCCACTAACTAGGTGTTTGCTTTTATGGAATCTATTGTTAATCTTTTTCTTTTTGATATATTTGGTGACAGAAAAATTTTACAAGCAGCAATTGGTATCAGGTATTTTTTTTACCATGTATTGCATGATATTAGCTACCACATATTTATTGGTATCAGGTATTTTTTTCCCCATTATGATTCTTATAATTAGAACTCTGTGCTTCATTATATTGGTTTTTACCTGCATGAAGCATGTACTAGGTGCATTAGTGATAAATTTAAATCTTCATCTTTTAATTGTTGAGGATAACTAAGGGTTAAAAAGTGTTTCTTTGTTTGAGTTCATGCTCTTCCAATAGGGTACTTAACTTACAAGAGTACTTTTGGCCTGCTTTGTTATGATGATTTCTGCTCTTAATATGTCTTTCTACTAGAGTCGTATAAAATTAGGTTGTTGAGGTCATATGCCTGTTGAATAAACTTTCATGTGAAAATATCCTGTCTTTGTATATCTCATGTTCAGTTACAATTGCATTGGGAGTGCAGGTGGAAACTTATGGAGATTGACGCTGAATTGTTAGACTTGACTTTTGAAACCAATCATGTTATGTCACTGATAGAACCTGCCAATACTTACATGGTACCAATAAAATTAATTATGTGCACCAGTAATTTGAATTTTGGTTATTGGTTTATGATTGATTTCTTTTGACAAATAATTATTTTGTTTTAACTGTCTGCTTTGCTGTTTGATATTGGGCTTAACATTCAGGAAGTACATGTTTTTTCCATAATTGATGGCTACTCCCTTGATGTATTTGTGGTGGATGGATGGCTAGTGGAGGTACACTACTACTTATAAAGTGTTTTATGGCATGTGTTGTTCTTTGGAGATCTTTTCAATATTGTATCTTCAACTACTTTCATTGTTTATTATTGAGAAGGGTTTATCTGATAGAGGCATTTGTGCTGTACTGCTGTTGTTTGTGTTTGTAATCTCTTAAGTTTAATTTTAGTAAAAAAAGTCATAGAATTGAGCTTCTAGATTATTAAGGAACATTGTTATTATATCTTTTGTGACAGGAATCTGTGATTAGTGCAAATGTTGCTGACTATGTAATGTTGTGCTCAGGAAACAGATGATTTGTATGAGGCTATGGAAAGAGCTGTAGTGAGAAGTGAGGTACGTTGTGTCTCCTTGACCTTGAATTTTGAAGTTCAGATGTTTGGTTTTATTTATGAAATGCTAAAATTTTAGAGTTTTCTTAAACATAACTTATGAGTATGGATTTTAGGGAAGGAGATACTAACCTGTATGTTTCCTGGTTAAATTTTTTTCATTTTGAGAAAATGATTAAGAGTATGCTCCAACCAAATCTGAATTTGAGCTTAAAATAGAAGTTATAATTTAAATTTACCTCTACCATCATTTGTATGATCTAAATGTATCTAAAAAGGGTGAGAAATTATTCTACTATTATATGTTGTCACCCACTTTTGTTTATATAGCCACTCTTGCTATGTTCTAACTTTTGAGATAGTTTGCAATCAATCACATATGGATTTGATGGTTATGTGGTCAATTTTTAATTTACTTGTGTTTCTCAAATTTGTTTGCACATTAGCATGTTGATTTATCTAGCTAAATATTTTTTTTCATATTCAATATTGTTATAATTAAGGTCTCATGTCTTACACTATCTATCTTGTGATGTAGGTTCCTATAAAAAATTCATGACACATTTGTTCTCTGAACTTATCATGTCCCAGAAGATATTGACAACAGCACCAATAGCAAGTGATTTGTACATAATACTACAGAGTTGCAACTTTATTAGTGAAGAGAAGGAATATGTATAAACCTTTAGTTTTGTAAATGCATTGTATATATGAAATTTGTATTGGATTTAGTCTCTTGTTTTATTTTTACAGAACTTGCATGTATTGCGTATCTATTGTATTTAAACAATGTTTAATCTTGTTTTTTTCTATGCTACAGCTATATTCCTGGCAAGTATGATAATTTGTTTGTTTTGTGCTCTTTATGTAATTCAGGGTGTATCTATACTCACTTTATTTTGTATAAAAATATCTTTTTTATCTATACATAAATGTTAAAGAAAAATATTTTGGATAATTTTTACTTTTCATTTGATTTTGTTATATATTATTAGATTTTTATGATAAAATATACTGTGAATATAAAATAAAAAAATAAATATAATTTTATACTATCAATTTTAAAAAAAAATGGCTTTACTAGCGACCATAATTTCTGTTGCTATTAAAAAATTATTTTTCGTAGCAACAAATATTACAACTAAAATCTGTCTTTTAGCAGCGATTTGGAAATGTCGTTACATAATGGTTTTCGGTGGCGATATCAAAAAGTCGCCACTGAAACCTTTCAGTGGCGACTTTTAAGGGTTTTTTGTGGCGACCTAGAAAGGTCGTCACTGAACACCTTCAATGGCGACGGTAGAAGTCGCCACTGAAACTCTTCCGTAGCGACTGAGAAGGTCGCCACTGAAACCTTTCAGTGGCGACTGAGGATGTCGCCACTGAAACCTTTCAGTGGCGACTGAGGATGTCGCCACTGAAACCCTTCAATGGCGACCTAAGTCGCCACTGAATCTCCGAAATTCACAAATCGCCACCTTATACCCAATTTTTAGTGGCGATTTTTTATATTTGGATGTTAATTTTTTCTTTTAGTGACGACTTATTTCGCCACTAATAATATAGTTTCTGTGGCGCATCATATAGTCGCCACTGAAGATATAATTTTTGGTGGCGACTCATTTTTGTCGCCACAAAAACCCTTTAGTGACGGTCGTATTAGTGGCAACTTTTTGGTGGTGAATTGTCACCACTAAAAGGTATTAGTGGCGATTTTTTAACTTTTAGTGGCGAAAAAAGTCGCCACCGAAAGTCAAATTTCTTGTAGAAGGGTCCAACAACAATATTTGACATTTTCGCATCAATTTTTTTAATTCAAAAGTCTCTTTTTCTTTTAGAAGCGTAACCTACATAGATTATGATAATAATGTTGAATTATGTGAAAATGTCAGAAGTAAAACCCACTAAAGCATTATTGGATTTTTATTATTTTAATAGATAGTGTATACCTCAAAATCTTCAGGTCTTCTATTGGCTACAAACCAAACCCATTTACAATGATTCAACTTTTCTTCTAGTCTACCTAAACTAGGGTTAATAATTGGACTGCGACTGTTTCACAATGAATGTCTCAGTTGACTCAAAATAATGTCATGTGTCATGGCCTGTTTAGTAGTGGTTATTGCAAATAGAAAGCAATTTATAAATATAGAAGAATGGAACCGGAAATTAGAACATGTTAAGACAGCTTAAAGGAAAGAAAATTTGCATCACCCAAAAAAAAGGAAGAAGAAAATGAAAAAAGAAATAAGAAAAGACGAATAACATAACTGGCTTTGATGCTCACGGACTGATGATTCCACATCAGGAAACAAAAGACAACACTGACGACAAATCTGTCACGCAAGTTTTACTAATAATTACCATAACGAACATTACAGGCTACCTTTTTCTGTTCGAGACTGACCATTTTCACAAGTTTAATAATGACGTTTGAGCTAACCCTGCTGCCGGCACTCCCCTACAGTGCATGTTATCTAGCAGTTGAGCGAAAGGGAATACTAAAGAGTCTTTCAGATCGTAGCTAAATTCAAAGACAGCAAACATTACAAGGAATATTTAGAACAGCAATTTTTTTTTTTCACTTTGGTATATTGTAGTTGCCAGCCAATGTTTACTTCAACTAATCCGCATTTCCACTATGATTAATGGGCCCATCATTTAAGTGGGAACTAGTAGATTTATTAAATAAATTTTTTACAATCTAGCCCCAAGAAATCAATAAAATTAAAATTCGAACATGTACAATGGTCATAACTCACATAACATGCATGCTTGCCAACTTAGAATTATTTAGAATAATTATGCTATATGGGCCATCGTCGTTTCTTGCCAACCAATCATCCATGGCGTCGAAATAAAAGGGCCTTTGATGGTAAAGTGGAGAATAAAGTCGCACCTACATATCTGACAGGTGAAGAAGCACTTGAACAATTAGAACTCTTATCAAATGTGACATTTGGGAAAGGTCAAAAACGAATGTGCAGCCAATCTAGTGTTGCTTACAATTGGAAGAAGAAGAGCATTTTTTTTCAATTGCCTTATTGGAAAACACATTTGCTTCGACATAATCTCGATGTCATGCACATTGAGAGAAACATTTCGGATAATATTTTGTCTACAGTAATGGGAATGGCCGAAAAGACGAAGGATACAGTGAAGAGTCGATATGATTTTGTGGACTTGGGAATAAGGCCCGGCTTGCATCCTATTGATGATGGAAATAAAATTTTGCTACCGGCAGCATCTTATGTGCTATCACCACAGGAAAAGTTAAAAGTGTGTAAATTTTTGGCCTAATTAAAGGTTCCCAATGCATTTTCATCAAATATTTCGAGGTGTGTCAATGTCGAAGAGAAAAAGATATTTGGATTGAAGTGTCATGATCATATATTATTGCAAGAACTATTTCCAGTTGCAATACGTGGGTTGTTGCCTAAGGAGGTGAGTGATCCTATAATAGAGTTGGCACAATTTTTCAAGATTCTTTACTCAAAGTGTTTAACAATGGAAGATTTGAATTCCATAGAAAAACAAATTGCCATAACCTTGTGCAAACTAGAAACTGTGTTCCCTCCAGCATTCTTCGATGTCATGGTTCATCTACCAGTTCATTTGGCAAGAGAGGCAAGGATTGCTGGACCTGTTCAATATCAATGGATGTATCCAATTGAAAGGTAACAATGTGACATATACTTGGGCTTTAGTTTCATTTGTTAGTAGATAACATAGTTATTTCAATTCACATTTACAGGTATCTACATACATTAAAATCATATGTTTGTAATAAAGCTCGTCCCTAGGGCTCAATCACTGAAGGCTATTTAGTAGATGAAAGTCTCACGTTTTGCTCAAGATATTTGAGCAATATCCCAACAAAGTTTAATAAAACTCCAAGGAATGATGATGGGAACATGACAGCTTATGGGGAGTCAATATTTGACCAGAGTGGGCAACCGAGAGGTGCTGCCAAATCGATTACTTTACCTAATAAAGAATTTGATCAAGCCTGTCTATACGTACTATAAAATTGCGAAAAAGTTTGGCCATTCATAGAGTAAGTATACAATATTTTACTAGCAATTAAATTGTTACTAGATTAAACTCATTTGATGAAATGATGTGTTGTAGAGAGCACAAAAATGAGCTTCAAGCACGTGTATCAAATGTTGATTCAAGACACATCTCAGAGTTTCCTCAATGGTTTAATCATCAAGTAAGTGTCTTTCAATTACGCCTACAATGCAATATGTTATAAGTTATGTCATAACCTCTAGATGTTTTATAATTTTCAATAGGTTATGAAGCCAGATTCACAGTGGCGAGGAGACAACGAGCTTGTTAGCTTAGCTATGGGTCCTCCAAGAGTTGTATGTAGGTACACAACATTCCTGATAAATGGATTTAGGTTCCATACAAAAGATCAAGAATCTCAAAGAAAAACTCAAAATAGTAGAGTTTTAGTGAAGGGGGATGACTCAAATCCTGAGAAAGAATATTATGGTGTCATTGAGGATATCTATGAGTTTTCTTACCTGGGAGAAAGGAAAATATATCTTTTTAAGTGTCATTGGTGGGATGTTGCTCACTTAGGAAGAGGATATAAAGTTGACAGATATGGATACACAAGTGTGAATACTCGTTGTTCGTTGAATACAAATGAACCATTTGTCATGGCATCTCAAGTAGAACAAGTATTTTATTTAGATGACACGATCGATCAAGATTGGCTTGTTGTTGTGAAAACAAATCCCCGTGACCTTTTTAACATGCCTCGTCAAGATAATGAGGGTGAATCATTGTCTGCCGAAGATGCTTACCAATAAGAGGAGGTTGAACATAATTTATTTATTCACATTGAGGACACAAATGATATTGCAGTGGTGTTATATAGGGATGACATACAACCTCAAAGACTCAGCTATCAGAATGAGGGCATAAGTGCTAGAGAAGATAATTTCATCAATGACAATCAGGAAGATGAGACTGTGGATGAAGAAAGCGATGAAGGAGAATTTTTATCTGGAGACTCAATGTGAAACGTCATGTAGTGTAAAATGTTTACATATGCTTAATTTCTCGTTGTTTTATATTATTTGCATGCAGTTATTATATTTTTGTAATCATTTATGTCATATTTAAGTGTGGAAATGACAACATGTTCTATTTATATGCAACAGGTGGGTTTGATGATGGTGGGAAGAGGAAGAGGTGGACGAGGTGGTCGTGGACATAAAGTAGTCGCGCAAGGCCCTTTAAATGAAGATCCTCCACAGCTATCTATACAGTCTCACAATGAAGAGACCCAGGCATTGCCCGCCACACCAACTTCTCGATGTCCGATTAGTAGTGCAGGTATAGATATAGAATACTCAACACGTGTTACTTAAAATTGATAATTGTAAAAATAATAACAAGCATCACTTGATTAACAGCTTCTTGCAGTGCATCTAAAAAGGTTAGGGGAAGTTATAAATGCCTTACTGTCGATGAAAAGACAAAAAATGGACAGAAAATTGTAGTTGAAATCTCTGATGAGATCCTTCGAGCCGTAGGAGAAGGATCGAGGGATATCGTCAACTATATTGGGTATATCACACGATGCATATGTCCATTGAAAGTGAGAAAGTGAACCAATATTTAGGAAGGATATGGAGAAGGGATTTTGATTAGGGTGAAGGTAACAACTAGTATATTTATCTATCATACTATTGTTAGTATACATTTCATAGATTTATCACCTTTGGGTTTATTATTATAGGAAAAATTTGAGGTCAGAAGAACTCCAGAGCGACGATTTGATGCATTTATTCATGCCACTGCACAAAGGTCTTACAGAACTTGTAGGACAAAATTGCACGAGCACTACTCCTTGTACGACACTGACGAACAAAGACTTGCGAATCTTCCTCTTGGAGTCCATGATGATGATTGGAGGCATTTGATTAGTTATTTTGACTCATATGAATTTAAGGTAGTTTCTATTAACACATTTTAGTAGCACGTACAATGACAAATGCACTAAGATCATTTTATGTTAAACGCAGGACAAAAGCTCAACAAATGCACAAAATAGGGCTAAGTAGACAACAAAGCATTCGTGCAGTTCTCGGACATTTGTAGAAGTTGAGGAATCAACGGTGAAATTTTAGAGTAATGTACTTTCATATATACATTTATGTGCATGATGAGTAACAATAATGTTTTATAATAGAGAAATCCTGAAACTGGAGAGAAGGCACCAATTGATCAAATATGGGAGCTGCAACATACACGTAAGACTAAAGAAGGCAATGTCGTGTGGTCCGATGCAAAATCTCAAGAAGTTCATGTATAATTACTGCAACATTTATTACTGTTTAGAAATTGTAATTTATATTTGTATTTTTATTTCAAATGTATGCTTTGTTTAATTGTAGGGTCAACTTCAAGAGATTATAGTCAAGCAATCTCAAGAAGATGCCACGACACGTTTAAGCAATGATGAAATCTTGACTCAAGTATTTGGTCAAAGGTCGGGGTTCTTTCACGATAAAGGATACGGTGTGAAACCTCCCTCTAAGAGAGTCACTGATCGAATCACACCTCAAGAAATTCAAGAGCAGAAAAGGAAATTACGTGAAGAAGTTGTTGCGGAGGTACGTGAAGAGATGAGAGTTCGAGAAGAGAGGTTGCAGGCACAGTTTGAAGAAAAGCTACAATCGCAGATGGCTTCTCTTATCGCATCTCTACAACAGGTATTTCTTGATAAGATTTGTTTGGTTCAATTACATTATGTAATTTTAACTACAAACTGTAAATCAAATTGATGAATCAATTATGTAGTTTTAAACTTGTTGGTTCAACTGAATCCATCTTCATGTATGCTTTCATATTATTATAAATAATTTTTTTTATCCTAATTCGCTTAAATAATTTTATTGTCTGTGAATAGGGGCAAATTTTGTTAAGTCTTATTGATAGTGCTGCACCGGGATCTACAGCTAATACAACACAAACATCTCCAAGAGAACCACCAACTTGATTGGTTCATTTCACTTTATTGTTATGTGTGTTGATTTTTATTTACAGACGGTATATGTCTCAAATATTTGTTAGATTTGAAATCATGTTAATGTATACTAAAGTAGAGAGATATTGTCTTGTCTATATTTGTAATATTTTTGAAAATTGAACCTAAGTTTTATTATCGTATTTCTTATAGATCTTTTATATGTCAATTTTCTTGACAAAGAAAGGGAAAATAATAGAAAATATGAACAAAGCCTTCGAGAAAGTTAAGACACTAGTGGGAATGGAGGTGGAAGAAGATGAACAACAAGCTACGGCATTGTAGGAGAGTAACTCATTCGTATATTTATAACTAATTTAGTCATAACTACACCTGGTCCACTAACTAGGTGTTTGCTTTTATGGAATCTATTGTTAATCTTTTTCTTTTTGATATATTTGGTGACAGAAAAATTTTACAAGCAGCAATTGGTATCAGGTATTTTTTTTACCATGTATTGCATGATATTAGCTACCACATATTTATTGGTATCAGGTATTTTTTTCCCCATTATGATTCTTATAATTAGAACTCTGTGCTTCATTATATTGGTTTTTACCTGCATGAAGCATGTACTAGGTGCATTAGTGATAAATTTAAATCTTCATCTTTTAATTGTTGAGGATAACTAAGGGTTAAAAAGTGTTTCTTTGTTTGAGTTCATGCTCTTCCAATAGGGTACTTAACTTACAAGAGTACTTTTGGCCTGCTTTGTTATGATGATTTCTGCTCTTAATATGTCTTTCTACTGGAGTCGTATAAAATTAGGTTGTTGAGGTCATATGCCTGTTGAATAAACTTTCATGTGAAAATATCCTGTCTTTGTATATCTCATGTTCAGTTACAATTGCATTGGGAGTGCAGGTGGAAACTTATGGAGATTGACGCTGAATTGTTAGACTTGACTTTTGAAACCAATCATGTTATGTCACTGATAGAACCTGCCAATACTTACATGGTACCAATAAAATTAATTATGTGCACCAGTAATTTGAATTTTGGTTATTGGTTTATGATTGATTTCTTTTGACAAATAATTATTTTGTTTTAACTGTCTGCTTTGCTGTTTGATATTGGGCTTAACATTCAGGAAGTACATGTTTTTTCCATAATTGATGGCTACTCCCTTGATGTATTTGTGGTGGATGGATGGCTAGTGGAGGTACACTACTACTTATAAAGTGTTTTATGGCATGTGTTGTTCTTTGGAGATCTTTTCAATATTGTATCTTCAACTACTTTCATTGTTTATTATTGAGAAGGGTTTATCTGATAGAGGCATTTGTGCTGTACTGCTGTTGTTTGTGTTTGTAATCTCTTAAGTTTAATTTTAGTAAAAAAAGTCATAGAATTGAGCTTCTAGATTATTAAGGAACATTGTTATTATATCTTTTGTGACAGGAATCTGTGATTAGTGCAAATGTTGCTGACTATGTAATGTTGTGCTCAGGAAACAGATGATTTGTATGAGGCTATGGAAAGAGCTGTAGTGAGAAGTGAGGTACGTTGTGTCTCCTTGACCTTGAATTTTGAAGTTCAGATGTTTGGTTTTATTTATGAAATGCTAAAATTTTAGAGTTTTCTTAAACATAACTTATGAGTATGGATTTTAGGGAAGGAGATACTAACCTGTATGTTTCCTGGTTAAATTTTTTTCATTTTGAGAAAATGATTAAGAGTATGCTCCAACCAAATCTGAATTTGAGCTTAAAATAGAAGTTATAATTTAAATTTACCTCTACCATCATTTGTATGATCTAAATGTATCTAAAAAGGGTGAGAAATTATTCTACTATTATATGTTGTCACCCACTTTTGTTTATATAGCCACTCTTGCTATGTTCTAACTTTTGAGATAGTTTGCAATCAATCACATATGGATTTGATGGTTATGTGGTCAATTTTTAATTTACTTGTGTTTCTCAAATTTGTTTGCACATTAGCATGTTGATTTATCTAGCTAAATATTTTTTTTCATATTCAATATTGTTATAATTAAGGTCTCATGTCTTACACTATCTATCTTGTGATGTAGGTTCCTATAAAAAATTCATGACACATTTGTTCTCTGAACTTATCATGTCCCAGAAGATATTGACAACAGCACCAATAGCAAGTGATTTGTACATAATACTACAGAGTTGCAACTTTATTAGTGAAGAGAAGGAATATGTATAAACCTTTAGTTTTGTAAATGCATTGTATATATGAAATTTGTATTGGATTTAGTCTCTTGTTTTATTTTTACAGAACTTGCATGTATTGCGTATCTATTGTATTTAAACAATGTTTAATCTTGTTTTTTTCTATGCTACAGCTATATTCCTGGCAAGTATGATAATTTGTTTGTTTTGTGCTCTTTATGTAATTCAGGGTGTATCTATACTCACTTTATTTTGTATAAAAATATCTTTTTTATCTATACATAAATGTTAAAGAAAAATATTTTGGATAATTTTTACTTTTCATTTGATTTTGTTATATATTATTAGATTTTTATGATAAAATATACTGTGAATATAAAATAAAAAAATAAATATAATTTTATACTATCAATTTTAAAAAAAAATGGCTTTACTAGCGACCATAATTTCTGTTGCTATTAAAAAATTATTTTTCGTAGCAACAAATATTGCAACTAAAATCTGTCTTTTAGCAGCGATTTGGAAATGTCGTTACATAATGGTTTTCGGTGGCGATATCAAAAAGTCACCACTGAAACCTTTCAGTGGCGACTTTTAAGGGTTTTTTGTGGCGACCTAGAAAGGTCGTCACTGAACACCTTCAATGGCAACGGTAGAAGTCGCCACTGAAACTCTTCCGTAGCGACTGAGAAGGTCGCCACTGAAACCTTTCAGTGGCGACTGAGGATGTCGCCACTGAAACCTTTCAGTGGCGACTGAGGATGTCGCCACTGAAACCCTTCAATGGCGACCTAAGTCGCCACTGAATCTCCGAAATTCACAAATCGCCACCTTATACCCAATTTTTAGTGGCGATTTTTTATATTTGGATGTTAATTTTTTCTTTTAGTGACGACTTATTTCGCCACTAATAATATAGTTTCTGTGGCGCATCATATAGTCGCCACTGAAGATATAATTTTTGGTGGCGACTCATTTTTGTCGCCACAAAAACCCTTTAGTGACGGTCGTATTAGTGGCAACTTTTTGGTGGTGAATTGTCACCACTAAAAGGTATTAGTGGCGATTTTTTAACTTTTAGTGGCGAAAAAAGTCGCCACCGAAAGTCAAATTTCTTGTAGAAGGGTCCAACAACAATATTTGACATTTTCGCATCAATTTTTTTAATTCAAAAGTCTCTTTTTCTTTTAGAAGCGTAACCTACATAGATTATGATAATAATGTTGAATTATGTGAAAATGTCAGAAGTAAAACCCACTAAAGCATTATTGGATTTTTATTATTTTAATAGATAGTGTATACCTCAAAATCTTCAGGTCTTCTATTGGCTACAAACCAAACCCATTTACAATGATTCAACTTTTCTTCTAGTCTACCTAAACTAGGGTTAATAATTGGACTGCGACTGTTTCACAATGAATGTCTCAGTTGACTCAAAATAATGTCATGTGTCATGGCCTGTTTAGTAGTGGTTATTGCAAATAGAAAGCAATTTATAAATATAGAAGAATGGAACCGGAAATTAGAACATGTTAAGACAGCTTAAAGGAAAGAAAATTTGCATCACCCAAAAAAAAGGAAGAAGAAAATGAAAAAAGAAATAAGAAAAGACGAATAACATAACTGGCTTTGATGCTCACGGACTGATGATTCCACATCAGGAAACAAAAGACAACACTGACGACAAATCTGTCACGCAAGTTTTACTAATAATTACCATAACGAACATTACAGGCTACCTTTTTCTGTTCGAGACTGACCATTTTCACAAGTTTAATAATGACGTTTGAGCTAACCCTGCTGCCGGCACTCCCCTACAGTGCATGTTATCTAGCAGTTGAGCGAAAGGGAATACTAAAGAGTCTTTCAGATCGTAGCTAAATTCAAAGACAGCAAACATTACAAGGAATATTTAGAACAGCAATTTTTTTTTTTCACTTTGGTATATTGTAGTTGCCAGCCAATGTTTACTTCAACTAATCCGCATTTCCACTATGATTAATGGGCCCATCATTTAAGTGGGAACTAGTAGATTTATTAAATAAATTTTTTACAATCTAGCCCCAAGAAATCAATAAAATTAAAATTCGAACATGTACAATGGTCATAACTCACATAACATGCATGCTTGCCAACTTAGAATTATTTAGAATAGTAAGTTGTAAAACGTTTATATCCACACAATCTTTATCATATCTTATACACAAGAGACTCTCATTTTTACTCGTTGCACTCGTAAAGCAAAAATTAAGTCAGGCTGAGATAGTGGAACTGATCGGTTTAAACCTGTAAAAGTTGCAAAGAAAAATAATTGTATAATTAGCATTACTCTATTTTAAAATAAACGGCGTGCAGGTTCTTTGAAGTTGTTGTACTAGTATTACAGTAATTATAAAATTCTTGTGTTAAATATAAGGGATTAGGTAGCCGAGCAAGATTTCTTAAATTTATTTTTCAGTTCATGTCGCTTTATTTGTAAGTCAATATAATGTATTATAACAAAAGAATAAAAAAACTACAACAAAATCAGCCTTTGTCGCTTCTCTTGGAATGTAGCCAACATGTGAAGATTCTGAGAAAGTGAGAGCCAGTTTCCTCGTTTGGTGGGCATAGTAAAACCCTTGACTTTACCACATGGTTTCACTATCTTAAGTTCATAACTAGGGCGGCCATGAATTCAATGTAACAGTAATGTTATTAGTTGTCTATCACTGTCAAAGAGATTGTAATATCATCGGAGAAAGTGAATGAAGGTAAAGAGATGCGTACAAGAAAAATAAAAGGATTGAAATTTTGAGAATCGAAACCCTAATATTCCACTTAAAATTCCATTGAGGAGAACCCGAAAAAGAAAAAAAGAAGGAAAAAACAAAGGAAGAAAAATATATAACCAGTTCATCTGTATAATTTTTCTTCCTAATTAAGTTTACGATTTAGCTGGCTAGGGTCACTTGCTTATTGCAGCGTTGTGCTTCTGAAAGGTTGGCTTGCCTGTGCTGACTTGAGTTCAGGTTCCAAAGAACTTATATTAATAGCCTGTTCTTCTCTTTGTGAAAATCCACCATTCATGTTTCTCACCATTCCTCCAACACCCAAAAAGTCTAACGTTAACTTATCAGACTCTCCAAAATTCAGACCAAGATTTTGGTGCAACTTGGACTCATTCCCTTGCACATTGCCAAATATGGAAGTATTCCCGTTGGCAAGAGAGTTCATCAGTCCTCGGAGATGGTGATGGTCATTTTCTGTGCTTGATCTTAGCCCCTCTCCACTACTATTACTTCCGAAAGCGGCAAGACTATCCGACAGAAGTTGCCTGTCAGATTTAGCACCATTAGTTGACGAATTATTTATTTCTCTTAGTAACGAGGAACTGTTTCTGGTTGTGGTTGAACCCATTTGAGCAGCTTGCTGGAGCAACGCAGTCGCTGACATATGCGGGGAAACATTTTCGTGTTGCATTGAATTGCTGAAGAGTGATGAGGGTAAACCTGACCCAACTTGATCACCAATAGGGTTATTAGAGTAGAGTATTGCTCCTTGGTTACCACCACCACTCACATTGTTAAACTGATCAGCGATTAAGCTGCCATTGTTACTACTATTTGGAAAGAAGCTGAGGTTAAAAAGATTGGAAGGAGCAGGTACGGGGGCAGAAGGGGTGTTGTTATTGGGGTTGCCTTGTAGATCAGGTAGCTGCATAAGACCATGTATTGGCTTGCTTGAGAATGGTAGTTGCTGAGATTGATGATCTTGAAATCCTTGATTTGTGTCAGTCATGAAAAAAGCAGAGGAGGGCATTGATTGGGGTGACTGCCCAAATGGAGACTGATTTGAAGATGGGATTAGGTGCTCAAACTTTGCTGCCCCAGCATTTCCAAGCTGCAAGATACTGTTGGTGTTCTGGTTTTGGAGTTGAGAAATTGGGGAACCCACTTGTGATAGACCTAAATTCATGTGGTTCGTGCCATACAGATGAGTCCCCATAGGGTTTAATTGGGTAGGGTGCCTTGCACTCTCCTGCGCAAGTGCATCACAGAAGGCCCTATGGGTGATGAAACTGTCACGCCTGCAACAAAATTGTGGAAAAAGGTATATGATCATTGACAACATATTCCATAAACTCATTTCCTGTCAAAGAAATTGACACTTGGGCGAAAGCGATACATAGCGGATTGTTCTTTTGACCATTTATCACCAATAAGGTGAGCATATATACTAATGAAGAATATGCATGAATTTTGGCTTTAAGAAGCGCTAAAGATTTGGAACAAGAATTGTTTTAGATATATCACTGAAATCACCGATCAAATCCAAACGGAAGCAATATGCCCAAAAAAATAAGAAAAGTAAGGAAAATCGATAACGCGAAGATTTAATTGGACTGTACTTTTGTTATAAAACTAAACCCTTGAAATAAAGAAAACTACAACAGGGGGAGGGCCCATAGGGTGATACCAATGTCTGATATTTACAGACCAATAATTCCAATTGAAACTGCCACTTTGAGGCCTCTTTTTAATCAATTAAAAGAGAGAATTATTTGCAAATTTGATGAAAGTCAATATTCATATGCCCTAGTATGGGACCAGCCTCAATAAATGTAAACTATCACATGACTTGTCTATTTTCTATGAGCAGAATTCTTTCTATATAATCGTACCAACAAATAATTGCTAAATTCTCGGAAAGGTTGTGAGAAAACATGCACTGTAGATGGGAGAATTAATGCAGATAATTTCTTCAATAAATCAAGTTTTAGAGAACCAGTAACATTTATGCATGTTGGACCCATAGCAAGAAATTATCTGAATAAATTTGAAACTGAATTCATATAGCTAATCCGGAAGAGAACAAAACCCATAAACTCCAACTCATAAGAGAACAAATCCTGTATCAGTGTTCCTGCCACTTACATTGTTGCTTAATTACACGTGAATGGGAATAAGGATAAGGACGGGCTTCCCGAGGAGCTAAGTTGAACTTGCTTTGTTTTTTTTTCTTCTCAAAACATTTCAATTTTTGAACCCTAGTTTTACAGTAGTGCACTCACGTGCGAGCAGTCCTCTGCCATATTCCTCCACTAACAACCACAGTACTCATGCTAAAACAGTAAAAGGGAGAAATCTATAGTTCAAATTTATGTTTAATTGTAGGAAATTTTTCGTGTTGCATTATTCTTCTTTGTTTTATATTCTTTATTTTATTTTTTTTTCTACTCATCTAAGTAAAGAAAACTTGGAATCTCTAGGAAACCCTTGCGTTCCAGAAACTCATCAACTTTCTGAAAACATTGAAGTACATAACTAGCAATCAGCATGTATAAAGTCAATGGGCAAGCCTAGAGGTTAAGTAATGATTAACCATTACCTGGAGAAGAGGGTGCCACAGTCACATCTATATTCTCTCGTGCCACAAGTTTTTGAATGTGCTTTCCAATCTGACTGAACAGCATATTTCTTCGAGCACTTATCGCACTTCCACTTTTTCTCGCCATGCTTGCGAGAGTAGTGCTTCTTAATCCCTGTGAGGTCGCCCAGAGCCCTTGAAGGGTCATGGTGGACGCATGTGGGCTCGGGACACAGATAAACCTTTCTCTTTGGGTCCTTTGTAGTCTTCTGCTTTAGCTTCCAAGGCAGGTTGTGTCCTCTTCTGTGTAGCTGTAGGTTTTGCTCCCTTTGGAATCCTTTGTTGCATACCTCACATATAAACCTGTTTGTTGCCATTAGGGTCTTGGGAGATAGTGCTATCACCTCCGCATCTGGATCTGTTATCATGGGAAAATGCCAAACAACAAATTGTTAGAAAATTCTGTGCTTCAGTTCAATTACATGGTGAAATTGAATAGCCACAAGAATCGGAAGAACTAAATTTTCCAAAGCCATACCCATTTCAGTCTTACTTAAAAAAGAGCTGTAAAAAAGATATATAGAAACTCAATTCTACAGAAAATCAGACGAAGCATCCCAAAACATTCCAAGCTCACTCCCATAAAAATAAACGAGGGCAGTGTTTCTTTGTGGAGTTTATTTTTGAGAGGAAAACCAGAATTAAATTAAAAAAAGGGAGGGGTTATGTAATAAAAAAAATGTATATAGAGCTACTTGCTTGGTGTTCCAGGTTGATTCCTCCTTTTCTTTTGAGGCACTATGGTTGGAGCAGTTGAGGAAGCAGCTGCGGAGGGTTGTTTCATCTGAATTGGGTTTTCCTCTCTGATTCCAAAGAACGGTGCAGATGAGGAAGAAGCCGACATATTCTTTTGTGAACACGAGCAAATCCGGAGCTACCGAAGTTTAGTAAAACCTATCAAATATTGAATTCTTCTGCCGCTGCAAATATTTAATTCCATGTGTCTCTTGGAAAGCATATGAGAAAAGGAAATAGAAAGCGTAAGAAAACGAAGAACAACCTGAAGTATGTTTGATTTTTCCCAGATCTCTTATCGCTTAGAAAGCTTTCAGATTAAATCCTGGAAACACCACAAATAAAGTTTCTTAGGAGACAGCTACAATCCGGAAACGAAAAGAAGAAAACAATCACTCTGTATACCTACTGATCTTCTCCCTATTGTTTTCTAATGCATAAAATTTAGCTACTCCCTTCTTATTCCTCAATCATTTGATGTCATGTACATAAATAATACTAAACATACTTGTCCGTCCATACTCATACCCATATCTCTTTCTCTCTTTTATCGCCTCTCTGTCTCTCTTTCTCTCTCTATTTTCTTCATCCTTGCCTTTTGTGATGGAAAATTAGCGAGTTAGAGTAAGAAGTTGATAGGGTTATTTATGTCACTGTTACGCAGCTCTTGCACAGCCTAGCTACTGTGTCCATAGCGGAGGATGGTCTGGGGCCACCAACCCGTAGGTGTTACCTTCTGACCTCTCCTTATCTCTCCTTCTCTTATTTCGTATCTTATTGCCAGCAACCAGACAAGTTCCTCTTTCGTCATTGCCATGCCCACCCATGGTCTCCTTTCTATCTGTAAAAATCTGGGAAGTCATTTATCTTCTTTTGCTTTAATGCTTTTCTTTCAGAAACTGCCCTAATTTGTTAATGATTTACTGACGATATATATAAATAATTGTCTACTATTTATATACAATTTGCCCTGTATTACCAAAAAAAAAGTGGTTGTGAAATTAAACATTTTAAAATACACATATGTCTGACATATGGAGAATGTGAATAATATTTGCTTTCCACATGTTATGTTTGGCATATTATTGGCTGATGAAGTGGTTGAACTTTTTCGCTCTTCCGTTAATAATCTATAAGTTGTGGAACATGCAAGTTCTGAATGGTCTTGGGTGTTTCACTTTAAGGTTTCGTAGGAATTTGGAATATAATATGAGCAATATGAATTAATTATTTTTACATCTCCTTTTATACTTACCCGGCCGTTATTATTGATTTAATATTAAATAATACATAATAGAAATAATTTGTTATAATAAGACAATATTGGAAAAAAGATTTAAAAGTAGTGTCAGTTTTTTTTTGGGGTAATAAAGTAGTGTCAGTTTAATACTAAGAAAATAATACTAAAGGGCTAAAAATAGGTGGCTAATTGCAGTAAAAAGTGACTGTAGTATATTCATATTTTGCTCTATTAAATCAAAGTAAATTATTTATTACACTGTATCCATAAAATTATAATGGCATTATAATATACATATATAAGACATCTTATAAAAGAACGCCTAATATATTAAGTCCTGACATTATACGAGAATACGGGAATGTATGATATTTGAGAATATAAGATCTAGACATTGATTCTTAAACAGTTCTTAATTACCAAATTCTTAGACTATAACAAGGACCGCCTGAAGTGTCCGCGTATATACCCGGGTAAACATTTCCTTTGAATTAATATACTTGTCTCGCATCTAAAATCCTTTTGTTTATAATTTTATTATAAAAAATAGATCCCCACAAGGTCCAAGAAATATGTTGAAAAAAAAAATGAGATACTCACTTTTAAATAAAAACAATTACTTATTTTTAATATCTGAATTTCTTCACCTTTTCCGAAGTTACAGAATTGAAATTATGTTTATAAAAACATTTAAATAATTTCTCCCACAAGACCTGCATATAACACAGTTACTGGAAGTTCTTTAAATGAGTTTTTTTAATTAATTAAGATGATATAGAGGCAAACAAGCAGAAAGTGCTAATTGTCAATAGCATGGACCGTATTGATTCCTATCGTTATAAGAAAAATGAAGCATTGAACCGGCCCTCGTGGGCGGTCAATTGTTTCCATGTAACAGCTACGTGCGTCCCTCATATTCTGCATGCCCCGCTTCTTGCTTCAATTATTAATGAAGAGCGAGCTTTTAAATCGTTTTCTGTAACTAAATGTAGCCATAATATTCACTACAAGAAACATTAAAAATTCTGCCAGGCTAAGCGGTCATAAAAGTCTTGATCTGACCGCTTTATGACCACCTAAGACAGTTGTAAACAATGAGGGACAAAACTTATAATTCTGACCACTAAAATAGTTATGACCGCTAAGCGGTCAGAACAATTTATTTATTTATTATTTATGCTTTTTGTTTAAACTGCAAAAATAATATAATTTAAAAACATAATTTATGTTGTGATCGTTTATATAAAAGAAATGATATATTGTGGCCGTTAAGTGGTCACAACAAAAGGTAATTCTAAAAAAAAATTAGGGAACTAAAATTAGATTATGCCCAAAAATTGAATTTTTGGGCAAACAATTCTGGTTGTCAACAAATCAATATTTGGATAACTAATTTTGGTTCCCAAGAACTCCGATGAACCCTGAAACACAGAAAAGCTAGATATCAAACACACTACGACACTCAAATATTTAAACTGATACAAATATTAGTATAAAAAAAAAAGACTTTCAGTAACAACTTTTGTGTCATTGAAAGATTAAAAGTTACTACAAGTTTGCTACCTATACCTCAGTTATTGAAGGTTTTTTAGGGCAACTTTTTGAATAACCACAGAAAGTGAACTTCACTTTGCGATAAAAGTTGCCATCAAAATCGTAAATTATGTCACACGACTTTCGGTGGTAACTTTCCTCAGCTAGTGCCACTGAAAGTAGACTTTTAATGACAACAAAAGTCGTCGCCACTAAATTCACTTTTGGTGGCAGCTTTCCATGGTCACCATTGATAGTAGATTTTCTGTGGCAACAAAAGTTGCCACCGAAAGTCTAACATGTAGTTTTTTCTTTTCCTTGAATTAATTTCTTTATTATTAAGTTTTGCATATATAGCTACAAACATAATAATTGAAAAAATAAAACATGTAATTAATGAATGAGTTATCTTTGTTAAAATCATAATAAAAAGAATAATTTCATTATTTAAGCTTAAATTCAGTTACAATTAGTTCCAACACAAATATTCAATGTAATGTAACTAGTTACATTTTAAAAAGAGAGAGCAACTAGTTACAAATGCAACTAGATATTCCTAACACAATGAAAATCCACCATAAGCATTTCTGTCACTAGCTATAAGAATTTCACAAAATAATTTAGTAGGTTGGTGGCTTTGTTTAAGACCCACATATAATGCCATTATTGTTTCCTTGTTGTATCGTGGAACGGACACATACACATCAAACAATATTTGTTATAATTCCATATCAAAAAAAGTCCTCTGTAGATACATAAATTCCTAAATTAAAACCAAAGAACCCTTAATCAAAGTATAACCAATATCATTTATACATTATTATTTGGCTTCTAGAGACACAACAATAATATGAACTTATTGGTAATAAGGATTCTCACTTGTCTTAAAGAAATTGAAAGTATAACCAAATATACCAAGATAAATTGAAATTTGCAAAATTTAAAACATTAAATAGGAAATTCATCCCTCTTGAATAATTAAAACATATATTAATTATGCCTATTCTCAATATCCATGCTCATATAACATCGACCACAAAACCTACTAACTTGACAAGAAATTTAAGTTCTCTAGTAAATATGCAAAACATTGAGAGAGTTCTAAGCCATTTGTGCGATCATTTAACACTACAAAAAAAAGGCTTTCAACGAGGACTAAAGTTGCCGTTGAAAGAGAAATAGTCACTGCTAAAAGCCTTTAGCGGCGACTTTTAGTCACCACCACATCGTTGATGATAACTTTACACTACAACAAAATAGGGATTCAGTGACAACTTTTGGTTGTCACCCCCTGGTCGTGAAAAAATCCGTCGCTGAAACTTTCAGTGACGACTTAAAGACGTCGCCACAAAAACTAACCTTTAGTGGCGACTATATCGCCACTAAAAATAAGAACATTCGTCGTTAAAAACGAATATTTGTCACTGAAAATGGGTTTTCAGTGACGACTATTTGAAGTCATCACTGAAAACTAACATTTAGTGATGACTTTGGTC
The DNA here is from genome assembly GCA_037074535.1 of Gleditsia sinensis. Classification (NCBI taxonomy): domain Eukaryota; kingdom Viridiplantae; phylum Streptophyta; class Magnoliopsida; order Fabales; family Fabaceae; genus Gleditsia; species Gleditsia sinensis. Next base: position 46,122,357 of record CM073467.1, read on the forward strand.
GTCACCGAATATATATTTTTAGTGACAACTGCTCATAGTCATCACTAAAAACCCTTTTTCAATAACGACCTTAGTCATCACTAAAGACAATTTTCAGTGACAACTATGAGCAGTTGTCATTGAAAGTGGGTTATAAAGAGAAAAAATATTGGTCATAAATTCTGACCTTTTAGTGGCGACTTCTTTTAGTCGTCACTGAAAATATATTTAGTGACGACTTAATTCGTCACTAAATGCTTCATATTTTATAATCAGTGACGACTTAGGTTATCATTGAAACTTGTCAGGGTATTTAGTGACGACCTTGGTCGCCACTGAATCTAATATATGTGTGTATATATATATATATATATATATATATATATATATATATATATATATATATATATATATATATATATATATATATATAATTTTGCCATTTAAATAAAACACTGCTATATAAATAAAAGTCAAGACCAACGAGTAATAAAATTCTATATATAATTTCAAACACAATACATAATTGTGGAGAGTAATATAACATGTTTGTTAATAGATAATGTTATACATAATATAATATCAACAAATTAAAAATAATTAATTTGATGGCTCTCTGGAAGATGTTGGTATTGCATTATTTGTAGAACTTGGTGCAGCACTAACCATAAGCCCCAGTGAAATTTGTCCTTGTTCAAAACACAATAATAAATTAATATATAGTCTTATTAATGTAAAAAAATAAATAAATACTTCTAACATGAAAAAAATATGAAAATATTAAATATTACCAAGTTAAACAAAATGAATATCACATATGACACTTAATAATAACATTTTTGACATTTATATGACCTCAAAGTACTGCAGTTGGCAACACACTATACATATCCAACAGGTTCTCCATTATATCATTGATTGCTTATGAAATTTTGGAGATTAGAGATATAATCATGAAGAAATGGACAAAATAGTATGACTAGGTCCTTGAATTAGATAAACATAATAGTTTTTAATTAATCAATCACAGTAGCTAACAATAACTATTACAATGCCTTTCTTAAAAAAACAATTAACAATGAAGAACCATGCATTTTGTCTAGGTCCTTGAGCCAATACATTTCATGGAAAAGAAATATTACAAGGCTCAACATGAGTCCACCCAAAAAAAAACAACGAAAAAGGAAGTGGAGATTTCTAATAGTGTGATTAGAATCATAAAGCGAGTCCATAAAAAAAAGAATAAACTCATATTCCCTTAATAGATTCATGCTACAAAATACAAATAGTAATCTAACACTCATACCATAGTCTTGTTTTAACAATGCAAGAATAAAAGTGTGGGTGTTTTTATAGTCTCCCTGTTATGACAAATCATGAACTCAATATGACATTTTTAGCTTCCAACATTAAATTTGAAGGTACAGAGACAAGCTCCAATTTGAATCTCTTACCAGATATCATGATAAAGTAATATCTACTTCTAAAGACAAACCTATTTAGTAACTAATAATGGCACTTATGTGAGGACGTTAAGGAGCAAAAAATAGATGCTATGTTAAGATTTTTGAACCTTTTGTAAATCTCAGAAATCAGTCATCAAGAGCAATGGTGCCTACTGTCGCAGGTACACCCAAATTAATACCTTATCTCTCAACTAACCTGTAGTAGTGGGAGTAAGGGTCGATCCCACAAAGACTGGTCTTACCTTATGTGATTGGTAAAAGGGGGGATTGATAATCACAAATTAAGTCAAGTAAACAATAATAAAAATAATTAAGAGAGAAATTAATGAGAAAGGCGTTGGTTTCGGTTGATATCCATCATCAAGGGATTGTATTGATCATTGACAACATAATCAATCTATAATTGAATATCTATCATTGGGTTTTTAACCTTGTTCCTCCTTAAGTCTAGTAAATTAATGACAATCACACCAATTAAACCCTAATTAACAAGCAATCTTTTAGCAAATCGGTAAAGCATAGCTTATTAACTGCACGACGAACTAGAGAAACTGACAAAGATAAACAAATATAAACACATCGGCTATATTTAATTTAGTTAATTATTCATCATAGGTTCAATGATTTATAATCCAAAATCTTCAAACCTATTTTCCTTATGAATCACATAATTGAAGACTTTGTTCAAAACATAATTCAGCAGTAGATTAAGACAGTCAATATACTAGTAAGACTCCTAGCAATCATATGAATAATTATTGAGAAGAAGAGCAGATGAATAATTAATACTCAATTAAGATTGAAATAAGAAAATCAAATCCAAATCTCACAATGCATGAAGATCCCTTAAGGTTTCAATCTACCTCTACCAACTAAAAGTAACTAGCCACGCAAGGCCATAAGAAACTCTAAAGAAGAATTGAAGAATGTAATTAAGAACTTGGATGATTGACTGAATGAATTCTCTGCTTGCTTTCCTCCCTTTTTGTATATTCACTCCTCCTAATCGAAGTAAGAGTGTTTCTAGGTCAAATCTTGGCCCATCGGGCTTCAATTAGAGTCAAGAAGACCTAAAATTCACAAATTCAACAAACTGATGCGGCGGTGAGTGTTGCGGCGCGCTACACGGGCGTCGCAGTGCTACTGAAAGTGGCCATCGAGCCACTGCGATGCCCATGCTAGTGCCGCGACATTTTGTCTTGGTTGGGCTTGGGTGCCACGATGCACTGGGATAAGTGCCACACCGCTCCTATTTGGGCAACTCAGTGCCGCGGTGCTTTGGATGCATCCTCACGCGGCGCTGCGACGCTCTCTTTGTGAGTGCAGTGGTGCCCAGAATCTTCTAGATTTTGTTGAAGTTCCAAACATAAAAGTTGTAGCTCTATGTCTTTTCGTTCCATAGCCACTAGAATCACCTCAATCGGAGTCCAAATGAGTGAGATATGCCTCAATTAGTGATGAAGGGTTAGAAATCAGCATTTTTTCATAATTTTCTCTCTATTTTCCTCTTCTTTTCTTCTTTATTATTCCTAAAACATAAAACACAAAACTCAATTAATTCATATATATTTTCTACTTAAATTAAATGAAAACTAACTAAAATTATGCTAACAACATGCTTAAATTACAGCATGTCAAATACCCCTACACTTATTCTTTTGCTTGTCCTCAAGCAAACATTGATTCATGTGAACAATATTCAATATATGAGATGAGTGAATAACTTACCAATATGCTGTCTCATAGTAAAAATTGTATGCTCTTAAAGAAATTTTTAAAAAATTTTCATGATTATGTGCAAAATTTAATTCAAATGCAATTTATGATTTATTTTCTAAAATCCTTAGTGTGTGTCTGTCTTTGAGTGATTTAATTTTATTTTATCTAAATGAGTTTATATATCTCAAGAATTGGGGCATGGATCTCTATTTAAGATTTCTATAGGCTTATTTTTCATGCTACTCTCCATTAATGTAGGCTAAAACTACTTTTTAGGATCAAAAAGACTAAATTCAGCTTGTAATGTGGTTAGGTTATGGGGTAAGATATAAGATATAATTTAAAGCTCAATCACCAAACACCACATGATTAACTCTAATCTATTTGAGTTATTCCTCAAGATTGGGGGATTTTACCCTCATACTTATTTCCTTGCTTTACTGCATTCTACTTTTCCTTAATTCTCTATTTCTTTTCTTTCACCCACTGAATAGACTTTCATTAGTCTTTTGAGACTTTTTCTTTCCTTTTGATTTTTCTTTTCTTTTGTCCTTGCTCCACCCTTCCACCCTTTTATTAATGTAGATATACAAAACAAGTATTCAGAAATTAATCATGGAGTGAGTGAATCAGGTAAACAAATAAAGGTATTAATCACAAAATTTGGTCTTGACTTTTTAGTGGATATAGAATAAAATGTTAATTAAGCTCAAAATAGAGGTTCTAAGAATATTTTCTTGCTTGGGTTAAGCTAAAAAGGCTTAATCTCATCAAATAATGCCTAAATCATCTCCTAATTAATAGTATCATCCTAGGATTTCGCCTTAAGTAGCATTTAAATAAGTTTTAGAAATTTAATGAGATCATAAAATATTTTTGAGTTATATAATCTTTTTCTAAGTAAAAGACAAATTAAATACCCAAAATTGCTGTGCAGAAAGATTTTCAAGATTTTTAGAAAATAGGTAATAATAAATTGAAAAGAAATTAAAATTACACATAATTATGACTTTCCTACGTCTCTCAAGAGCTATAAGCAATTTAAATAGTTATATCATTGGCTATTGGTTCAGTTAACAAAAACTCATAGATTGAGATAAAGTTCACATGCTCACCCTGTTTAATAACTAGAATAAAAGTGCAAAGATCATAGAAGCTTACTGTAGTACACAGCAAAGTAAATAGTGCACAAATATTAGTTATTATACAATCATCCAGCTGAATAATAAAGTGACACCCCCACACTTAAGAGTTTACATTGTCCTCAATGTAGAATAAAAAAGCATAAAATAAGAGAGACAAGTAGAAAAAAAGGAGGGTCTAGTGAAACTTCCCTGATTAGTTATCACCATCCAATCATCCTACTATTCTATTATTTGTGGCTAGAAAATGCAAGAGTAAAATTGCCTTAGAATCCTAGAAACCTCCCATTGAATCCAAATTAATTGCTGGAAGAGCTGCTAAACCCTGCAAAAGAAGATGAAAAATTACTCAATTCAAGCAAGGAAACGTAATGGGAGATTATTATGGTGATTGACTACAAGAAATTGTGTTTGTGGGTGAAGGAGAGTGTGAAAATTGGGTGAGATATGAAGAAGCTACGAGTCTTTTATAGGGAGCGTTGCGCGCTCTCTGTTGGAACGCGGCGTGCTGCGGCGCTCGCCTTGCTGGGTTTAAGCGCCGCGATGCTGTGCATCCACAATTTTTTTTAATATTAAGAAAAAGTAAAAATATGAAAAAGAAAAATAAGAAGAAGAAGAATTTTTGTTGGGTTGCCTCCCAACTAACGCCTTTGTTTAACATCGTTGGCTCGACTCAAAGTTTCACATGTCATTCATGGAGGATCCTTATGTCAACTTTGAATTGGCTTGCCTTTGAATGTGCAAAATTTTGAGGTTCAACTGCATCATGAGTAAGGAAGTCAGCATTAGTCAAAGGTTTAATTAAATGAGAACTCAACATACCTAGGAATAACTAATGTCTTGAGTAGCTTTTGGCATACAATTTAATTTCATCATTTTTAGTTTTTGCCAAATCAGGGGGTAGCTTTCCTCTATCTTTGAGTAGGGCATATTTATTTGAGGTTATCACTGGGGGTGGTTTTCCACTGTATATGCCTTTTAAGTGGCTTGGGAAGCTCTTTAAGCCTAGGTCAGGGTACTGCAAAATAGAAGGTGCATGCATCTTATTAGAAATTGGTAACAAAATAGAAATATCCTTACCTATTTGCTGTACTTTTAGTGTTTCCTCTCCTATTGAAATTTTCTCTTGGAATTTGACATTCAAGGTAGATTCCACAGCCTCTTGATTAATAGGCTTACTAGTGTCAACTTTCAAGTCATCTTTTCCATTAAGTGCAGAATTTTCCTCCTTTTGCATTAACAATGCTGGGGCTAGACTTTCAATTTCTGAATTTTAAGCCTCTAGCTGGCTGGCTGTTGTTGCTAATTGCCCAATTTGATTTGTTAAACTTTGAATGCTGACTTTTACCTTTTGTTGAAATTGATGAGTATTTTGTGCAAGACCTTTAACAATATCTTCTAAAGGAGTACTTACCTAAAAATCCTGAGATGTATTCTGTCTAGGATAATAGGCCTATTGATTATGGTGAAAAGTTGTAAAATTTTGTTCTGTAGGCCTATTTTTTACATTCTCATACCTAAAGTTAGGATGATTCTTCCATCTAGAATTATACATTTTTGAATAGGAATCATACCTCCCTTGTGGTAGTTCAGGGAAACCACTAGCTATATTTACCTGCTCAAATGACTCGTCATAGAAAGTTGGGTACCCAATAGAAGGATGCCCCATGGTTGAATAATTTCCATAGCACTTTTCTCTTTGCATAGTTTCTACACGTTGATGAACAAGAGATGTTAAATTTGCAAGTTGCTGTTCAAGGGAAGAATTATATACCTCACCAGCATGTCTTAATGGAGAGTCTAGCCTAGAGCCAAATTGTTGAAAATTGGCTGCCATATTCAAGGTTATGAACAAAAAGGAAAAAAAATCACAAAAGGTAAATAGACACAGTCCCCAGCAATGGTGCCAAAATTTGGTACGTATTGTCGCAGGTACACCCAAATTAATATCTTACCTCTCAACTAACCTGTAGTAGTAGGAGTAAGGGTCGATCCCACAGAGACTGGTCTTACCTTATGTGATTGGAAAAAGGGGGGATTGATAATCACAAATTAAGTAAAGTAAACAATAATGAAAATAATTAAGAGAGTAATTAATGAGAAAGGTGTTGGTTTCGGTTGATATCCATCGTCAATGGATTGCATTGATCATTGACAACATAATCAATCTGTAATTGAATATCTATCATTGGGTTTCTAACCCTATTCCTCCTTAAGTCTAGTAAATTAATAACAATCGCACCAATTAATCCCTAATTAACAAGCAATCTTTTAGCAAATCAGTAAAGCATAGCTTATTAACCGCATAAAGAACTAGAGAAACTGACAGAGCTAAACAAATATAAATACATCGGCTATATCTAATTTAGTCAATTATTCATCATAGGTTCAATGATTTATAATCCAAAATCCTCAAACCTATTTGCCTCATGAATAATAGAATTGAAGACTTTGTTCAAAACATAATTCAGAGGTAGATTAAGACAAACAATATACTAGTAGGCCTCCTAGCAATCATATGAATAATCATTGAGAAGAAGAGCAGATGAATAATAAATACTCGATTAAGATTGAAATAATAAAATCAAATCCAAATCTCACAATACATGAAGATCCCTTAAGGTTTTAATCTAACTCTACCAACTAAAAGTAACTAGCCACGTAGGGCCATAAAAAACTCTAAAGAAGAATTGAAGAATGTAATTAAGAAATTGGATGATTGATTGAATGAATTCTCTGCTTGCTTTCCTCCCTTTTTATAGATTCACTCCTCCTAATCAAAGTAGGAGTGTTTCTAGGTTAAATCTCGGCCCATTGGGCTTTAATTGGAGTCAAGAAGACCTAAAAATTGCAAATTCGGCAAACTGATGCGGTTGTGAGCACCGCGGTGCGCTACATAGGTGTCGCGGTGCTACGAAAAGTGGCCATCGGGGCACTGCCACATTTTGTCTTGGTAGGGCTCGGGCACTACAGTGCTTTTGTCTAGGCAGCTCAGTGCCGTGGCACGTTGGGGAGCTTCGCGGCGCTCTGGATGCTTCCTCATGCGATGCCGCGGTGCTCTCTTGTGAGCGTCGCAGCGCTCAGAATATTCTAGATTTTGTCAAATTTTCAAACACAAAAGTTGTAGATCTATATCTCTTCTTTCCATAGCCACTATAATCACCTCAATCGGAGTCCAAATGAGCGAGATATGCCTCAATTAGTGACGAAGGGTCAGAAATCAACATTTTTTCATAATTTTCTCTCTATTTTCCTCTTATTTTCTTCTTTATTATTGCTAAAACATAAAACACAAAACTCAATTAATTCATATATATTTTCTACTTAAATTAAATGAAAACTAACTAAAATTATCCTAACAACATGCTTAAATTATAGCATGTCAAGCAATGTTTAGTCATCAAAAACCAGCCATCAACACTAGAATTATAAAATCCAGTTCATCTCAATTTATTATGATAGAATTTATAGTACATCTTAAAAACCAATCATGAAGAGCAATATCTAGTCATCAAGAGCAATATTCAGTCATAAAAAACCAACCATCAACAGTAAGAATATAAAACCCAATTCATCTCAATTTATTATGATAGAATATATAGTACATCTCATAAACTAGTCATCAAGAGTAATATCCAGTCATCAAGAGTAATATTCAGGTATAAAAAATTAGCCATCAACAGTAAGAATATAAAACCCAGCTCATCTCAATTTATTATGATAGGATTCATAGTACATCTCAGAAACCAGTCATCAAGAGCAATATCCAGTCATCAAAAACTAGCCATCAACAGTAAAAATATAAAACCCAGCTCATCTCAATTTATTATGATAGAATTCATAGTACATCTCAAAAACCAGTCATCAAGAGCAATATTTAGTCATAAAAAATTAGCCATCAATAGTAAGAATATAAAACCCAGCTCATCTCAATTTTTTTTGGCATCTTGCAATAATTGATAAAAAAAATTTGCATGAAAATTTGGCTCTTCATTGTTTTTTACATTAGTATTCATCTCCTCTGTGTTTGCAACTCCATATGCATTGTGTATCATTACAGTGATATCATCCACCTCAACAAAGTCTCCTAAATGAGCATTCCCTTCATTAATGGAATATGAAGTTGTCTCTGTAACTTCTCCATGGCGATCTCAAACCTCATAAGATAGGTAGAAACCATTCTTTAATGTATCAAACTGTACTTCATGTCTAACCTTGAACACCACGTTTCTACACTTTTTACACAGGCACCTAATTCTGCTGCCTACCCTCGGTTGACTGTATGCCCACTCAAGAAATTCATCCACCCCTTTTAAGTACCTTCGATCAGCTCTATTTCCAATTTTTAACCAACTCTTATCCATTAAATTTCCTACAAATGTGGCCAGAGTCAAAGTGAGCAATTGGAAAAGAAAAACAACAAAGTATTTAGACAAAATAAAGTGTATATATAGTGTTGAAATAAAATGAGATTGTGTTGCCAAATGTACAGAAAATAGGCACGTGTTGCCAAAACTATTAGAGAAAGATAATTACAAAGAGGTAGTTAAGATCACGTTCATTTAACAGAATCCTAAGAAGAAAACTGGTTATGTAAGAGAGCATGCAATATCAATGGTCTTGCATGCATAGATGATTCAATAAAGAAATGAGTTCAAACCATTGGTCTAGAACTCTAGATAAGGTTTCAACAAAATAGTATAGCTATTATACTAGAATGAGGACCTACAACCTTAGACTTAATAAGGATGAAAATTTTCATGTTAAGCTCTTCAATGGGAAACCATCCACTAGCCATCTTCAAAGTCCTATTAATATACAAAATGTACAAGTTACCAAAATGTACCACTATGCAGAGAAGAAATAGCTAGATTTGCCCACTTTTGACTCTTTGTTAGTATTTCTATTCTTCTCCATATACTTTTAGATAATTATCAAAGCTAGAGACACTTAGCAAAAATTGTTATATAAGTAGACCAAGCATGCAAAATATACTAAATTTGTTGTTAATATGATGTACTCCATGTGCCAAAATTAATAAAAGAGCTTTATTTGCAAACAACTAAACAATTGAACCAAAGATTTTCCTTTTACTAAAGCACAATATATATCATGGCTTCAGTTACTTAACAACATTTTTTTATAAAACAGTTAACAATATTATTTAGGTAATCTCGTGATTACCTATTGTTCTCAATAGTGGAAGAACATCACCTGCAATCATTTTAATTCTCAATAAGTAAACTTAAGATATGATTGTTGAAGATCCCTTTGGCTCCCTCTAATTCACAAGCGCTACTCTTTAATTTCTGCTCAAGTAATTCAAAAAGTCCTTCAGCTTTTTAACTCAGTATTTTGGGTCAACTTGCTTCTATGACAAATCCAATTATTAAAATGTGAGGTTGACAATGTTTTGAGTTGTTGAGGAGATTTAAATATTAGTTCCAGCCACAATTTGCTTCTAGAAATTTTGTTGTATCCCACCAAGGAATTAAAAAATAAAGTTAAGGAGTAATTGTCAAAAGAGTAGCTATAGAAAATTTTTCAATTTTCAGAAAGCTATTAGCTTTTATTATTATATTTGTTCTTTCTTTACTGGAGGACCAAAATTCATTGGACTAATACACTTAAAAATATTTGAAACTTGTGTCTATTACCAAAATAAAAAGTACCAACTTGTACACTAGTTTATAAAAATGAAATAAATAATTGGACATATTAAGAATAATCTGTTTTACTAATTAATCAAGCATGTTGGATTAAAAAAACAAAGTTGGGTAAAACTAGAAGGCTAATTCTGTAAGGTTTTATGACTTTAGGAAACTGCTAATGTTGAGGGAGCTGTTCTTCTTCTAAAGGGTCAAACTATACGGACACATGTCTTTACCTAAAAGACAAAAGGACAGTTCATTTTGTATATCTCCCAAGCTAAACTACCACATGTGGAATGAAAAATATTAATAATTCAAACTATGTGTACACTCCAAGACATCAAGATTAGGTTAGTATATATAGATTAAACCAGGAAGAAAAATCATAACCAGAATAAGGTAAAGAGGGAGAAAGAAACATGGAGAAGAGCAGAGTCTTAATAGTTGGGGGAACTGGGTACTTGGGGAAAAGGTTGGTGAAGGCAAGTTTAGCTGAGGGGCACCAAATCTATGTTTTGCATTGGCAGGAGATAGGTGTGGACATTGAGAAAGTTTAGCTATTATTGTCATTCAAAGAGAATGGAGCTCGCCTTGTGTCAGCTTCCTTCAATGACCACCAAAGCCTTGTGAATGCAGAAAGGGTACTACAACTCAAGCTCATTGATGCCATCAAAGAAGCTGGAAATGTCAAGGTACTAACTTGTCTAAATCATTGAATACTATGTTTGATCACATAAAGAGAAGTCATTTGAACACCACAATACAACAAAATTTGAAATATTTATATGTATAATTTAAAATATCTTTTCCTATTTAAGAAAAGAGTTTGACGCACACATAATTCCTTTTTAAAATGTCTGAGCTTTAACTCTTTCCCAATATTTTCTTTTTACTCTAACAAAGCTAGGAAGGGTAACATTTGATGACAAAATGGTAGTGAGGAAAGCCATCTAGGAAGCCAACATTCCTTTCACCTATATTTCTGCTAAATGCTTTGCTAGTTATTTCCTCGGTGGTCTGTGTTAGCTTGGTTTCATCCTACCCTCCAAGGATTATGTTGTCTTGTTTAGGGATGGCAACACAAAGGGTATCCTCCTTCCACCTACCTACTATTGTTTGGGTTCTAGCTACTCTTCAAGTTAATTTTCCTTAATAGCTATGTTTCTTCCAATTTTGCAGCAATTCATGTGGACGAAGATGATATAGCCATGTACACTATCAAAACCATAGACGACCCCATAACTCTTAACAAGACAGTTTACATAAGGCCACCCAAAAACATCTTGTCCCAGGGAGAGGTTATCCAAATATGGGAGAAATTGATTGGGAAAGAGTTGAAGAAGTCGTCAATTTATGAATAACAATTTCTTGCTACCTTAGAAAGTGAGATCAATATAATGATCATATATATTAGCAGTTTCGTATTTACAGAAAGTCATAGATTGTTTTGGAATTTTTTTCCTTATTTCATTAGGTGGAATGTAATTCAAAATTATCCACTTTTATGTGGAAACAGGACAAGCATATGCAGAGCAACTGGGACTGATACATTACTACCATGTTTGCTTCGAAGGTTGCCTTGCAAATTTTTAGATACGAGAGGTATACAAGTACTCATCAACATAATAAAAAAAATAAACACTAAATATCAAGTAGAAAACCAAATTAAACAATAGCAAGAAAACCTAAACAAACAAGACAAGAAACAAGGAAAACCTGTAAGAATAAGAACTTCAGAGGTAAACGTTCACAGTGTTGTTGACTCTAATCGATCAAAAGCCACTACTTACAAACTTTTGCTTCACCCATCTTAAACCATCCAATCGGGGAACGACAATGCCTGCCATATAATGCCTCAAAAGGAGCCATTTGTATACTGGTTTGATAGCTATTGTTATAAGCAAATTCAGCTAAAGGCAGAAATCTTTCCCAACTACCCTGAAAATCTAAAGCACATCTGTTTAAGGCAGAAATCTTTCCCAACTACCCTAAAAATCTTGCCAATATTTGAATGGTTCGTTCAGATTGCCCATCTGTTTGAGGATGAAATGCAGTACTGAGATTCAACTTCGTGCCTAAAGCTTCTTGGAAAACTCTCCAGAAACGAGCTGTGAATTGTGGTCCTCGGTCAGAAATAATTGATATTGGCACTCCATGAAGCCTTACTATTTCATTCAAATATAATCTTGCATACTGAGCTACATTGTATGTGGTTTTCACTGGTAGGAAATGTGCTGACTTAGTCAACCTATCAATGATCACCCATATTAAATCAAACCCTTTTGGTGTTCTTGGTAACCCCGTAACAAAATCTATAGTTATTCTTTCCTATTTCCATTCAGGTATCTTTATCTGCTGATGTAATCCTGCAGGCCTTTGATGTTCTGCTTTCACCTGCTGACAGGTTAAACATCGAGACACATAATCCACTATGTTTTTCTTCATACCATCCCACCAATAAATTTCTTTTAGATCCTAATACATTTTAGTTATTCTAGGATGAATTGTATACATGGATCTATGGGCCTCCTCTAAAATTTCTTTCTTAAGTTCTTCTTTATCAAGTACACATATTCGCTTGCCAAATATCAGAATTCCTTCAGAGTCTATAGTGAATTCAACTTCACCACCATTCTTCACTTCTTCCATTTTCTTGCACAAATAGGCATCCTCTTTCTGTGCCTTTTTCACCTGATCGATCAAAGATGATTGAAATTACATATGAGCTAACAATATTCCAAGCTCCTTTACTTCCATTACTACCCCATCACTTTCCAACTTATGCATCTCTTTAACTAACGGGCTTCTTACCATAGTGATATGAGCCAAACTACTCATAGACTTCCTACTTAATGCATCAGCCACAACATTGGCCTTACCTGGATGATATAATATTGTGCAATTATAATCTTTAAGTAATTAGATCCATCGTCTTTGTCTCAAGTTAAGATCTTTTTGTTAAAAAATATATTTGAGACTTTTATGATCTATATAAATTTCGTATATCTCACCATACAAATAATGCCTCTAAATTTTAAGAGCAAAAACTACTACTGCTATTTCCAAATCATGAGTTGGATAGTTTTACTCATGTGGTTTAAGCTGTCTAGATGCATATGCAATGACTTGACCATTTTGCATCAACACACATCCTAATCCAATTCTCGATGCATCACAATATACTGTGTATCCCCCAGTACCTGAAGGAATAGCCAATACTGGCGCCATAGTCAAACATTCTTTGAGTTTCTGGAAACTTTTTTCACATTCATCTGATCAGTCAAACTTCATTCCCTTTCTTGTCAACCTTGTCAAAAGAGCAGCAATCTTTGAAAAATCTACTGTAATAGCATGCTAAACCCAGGAAACTACGAATCTTTGTAACTATTGTAGGGCGTGGCCATTTCTGCACCGCTTCTATCTTTTTAGGATCAACTTGAATACCATCCTTAGTAACCGCACGCCCTAGGAAGATAACACTACTAAGCCAAAATTTACATTTTAAAAACTTAACATACAACTAATGTTCCCTTAAGGTTTGCAATGCTATTCTTAAGTGCTGCTCATGCTCTTCTGAACTTCTTGAATATACCAAGATATCATCTATGAATACAATTACAAATTGATTTAGGAAAGGTTTAAACACCCTATTCATTAAATCCATAAATGCAGCTGGAACATTTGTTAAACCAAAAGGCATTACTAAGAACTCGTAATGCCCATATCGAGTTCTAAGAGCAGTTTTCGAACTTTCCTCCTTCTTTATTCTCAATTGATGATACCCAGATCTCAAATCAATTTTTGAAAAATATTGAGCACCTTGTAACTGGTCAAACAAATCATCTATTCTGGGTAAAGGATATTTGTTTCGTATAGTCACTTTGTTCAACTGCCTATAGTTAATACATAGGCGTAAGGATTCATACTTTTTCTTCACAAAGAGAATAGGAGCACCCCAAGGAGATGTATTGGGTCGAATAAAACCTTTATCTAGTAAATCTTATAGTTGCTCCTTTAATTCCTTAAGTTCTACAAGTGCCATCCTATAAGGAGGTATGGATATTGGTTGTGTTTCAGGGAGGAGGTCAATATCAAACTCAATCTCTCGATCTGGTGGTAATCCTGAAAATTCCTCAGGAAACACATCAGGGAAGTCTCTATCCACTGTAACCTACTCTACACTGGTATACTTCATATCAACATCTTTGACTATTGCTAAATACCCCTGGCATCCTTTTTGTAACAGCTTATGAGCTGTTAAAGCTAAAATCAAATTACTAGACTCCTTACTACGATCTCCTTGTATTAAGAAGGAAGATTTTCTAGGGACATTAAACTTAATCACCTTAAGGTGACAATCTAGAATGGCATGACATGATGACAACCAATCCATTCCTAGAATCACATCAAAGTCTACCATATCTAGAACTATCAAATCTACAAGAGTCTCCTTGCCTTTTATCGAAATCTCACATGATCTATACACATCATTTACCAACAAAAATTCTCCCATTAGAGTAGCAACCATAAAAGAACAATGTAAACTAGCAAGATCTCTATCCAATTTCTTAGCAAAGCATGGTGATATATAAGAATAAGTAGAACCAGGATCGAACAGGACATATGCTTTATGGGAACATACTGATAATGTACTTGTCATAACTGCATTTGAAGTTAGAGCATCCTATCGTGTCAAGGCAAAAACTCGAGCTTGTTCTCGACCTCGATTCCTTGATCCTCTACCAGTACCACCACTACTTGCTTGAATTGAAACTGCTCTATTTGGTCTTGCTGGCATAGATGTAGGAGGTGAAGCTGATTGTACCGATGCTTGACTAAAACTTCGTAGCTGTGGGAAATTCTTCATCAAGTGACCCATTTGTCCACACTTAAAACATGCACCAGTTTCTCTGCGACACTATCTAGTATGAGGCCTGCCATAAATAGGACATGGTGGAATTGATCTTGATTCTTGTTGGCTAACAAGTCTCATATCTCTTTGATTCATTCTTTGCTTGTTGATATTCACTGATGTCTGATTAGAGCTACTAGTTCCTGTTTGAGTGAAGCGCTATGGATTTTGAAATCTTGATCCTCTAACATTAGGATTATAACTTGTTTGAGCATTACTATCTCGCTTTCTTTTTCTTCTCTTTAAACTTTCAATATCTGCTTGCTCCTATGCTTCCATCATTCTAGCGCAGTCCACAGCTGCTGAATAAGTTAAACAATGATTCATCTGAGGGCCCATCGATTTAAACAATGGGCGTATCAATCCTGAAACAAACCTCTTAATTCTATCTTTTTCAGTAGGGACCAAATATGGTGCATATCTAGACAACCGGGTAAAACGAATATTGTATTCAGAAATTGTCATGTTCGGTGTTTGTCATAATTCCTCAAACTCTTTCGCTCATTGGCAGAAAATGATTCATAAATGCTTCCTTAAATTCTTCCCACTCCATTGGTGGTAAAATAGCTGCCCTTCCCTGTACAAATGTCTCAAACCAAACTTGGGCCACATTTGATAGTTGAAAAGACACCAATTCAACAGATCTTCGACTAGAGCATCCCAAGGCTATGAAAACTCGTTCCACAACATTAATAAATATCTGTGGGTCTTCCTAAACATCTGACCTAGAAAAAGTCAGAGGTTTCAACTTAAGGAATTGCGGTAATGACACCTCAATTCTTGTAAGCTTGTCCTCTTGCTCAGCTGTTCTTCCCAGTTCTTGCGCTTCTGGAGCATTTTCTACTGGCTGGCCTTCCCTTCTACCCTGTTCCATTATAAATCTAGCCAATGTTTCTAAACTCCTATGTATACCAACAATCATATCAGCTATTCTATCATATGGCTCCTGAGGGGGTAGCTATCTATGGCAAAAAATTTGGATTTAAAGGTTCCTAAACATGTTTAATTGAAACTTACCTCCTAGGGATACTATTCATGAATTTTTGCAAACTTTTGGTGACTTTCTAGCAAATTTTAGCAAATCTAATCAGTGTGATTTGTAGCTCTTAAAACCAAAAGTCGAACGATACCTCTGATGCCTTAATTACAAGTCTATAGCAAAAGTTATGGGAGATTGAAGTTGGAGAGAGAAGAATCATAAAGGGTGGAGAGCGAGCAATAGTATATGTGTGGGTGAAAGAGAAGGGCTTGAGACCTCAAAAAAAATCATGTACAACACGATGCGACAAGGAGATTGCATAGCGACACAACTATGTTGCTCTCAATGGTGCTACATGTAACATCCTAAATTTTAATAATTGGAAATTAATTCTCATGGTGAAGGGAATGGAAGATAATTGAATGGAACATTGATGAGACCTTGGAAAAATGATAAAATGGAAAAAGTGTAATTCTTAAAGAAAGAAAGGATATGTGTTAAGGGAGATAACCTTCTAGAAGCTTGGATTAAAATATCTTGTCTTGCTTGACTCAAAGGTGAGTTGACTAACCCAAGGAAGAGAAGGGGAGAGGCTTGGCTTATTGGATACGCTTGGTTTAAAATATCTCCTCCTTGGCTTGGAGAACAAGAAGTTGACTTGACGAAGTGGCTTGGAGGAGAAGTTGGCCAAAAAGATCAAGGGGAAGAAAGAGGTGGCGCCAGGGAAAAAAGGGAGAAGGGAGAGAAACCGAGAGAAGGAGAGGAAGGAAAAGAATAGAGAGAGAGAGATAGGAGAGAGAAAGGAAAAATGTGAAATCCAAGAGAAATAAAGAAGGAGGAGTGATCAAGAGGAGGAAAGCTTGAGAAGAGAAAGAATCTCTGGTTTGGTAGGTTTAACATTATTCATGTTTTTATGGAATTCCATGCACTTTGAATGATTTATAAGTGTTTCATATATCCTCTTTTGATGATTCATGATGTATATTTATGGTTGGTCACGAAAGGTGAGAGTTGGATGCATAGATCATACATGTGTTTGCTTATTTTGGGCTTGAAATGGGTGGAAATCGATGCTCCGAATGGTTGGTTCTGGGTGTTATGTTTTAGGTTGAATCTGGAAATATGTCTAACATATGAGTTGTACCTCTGCTTCTTAGTTTTCTAATGCCTCTAGAATTAAATTGATCGGTTTTGAAATGAGAGAGATATCCCCTGATGAGTGAAGAAAGGTCAGATTTAACGCACAGAATCGTGATGCTGTTTTCGGACACATTTTTGACCTATTTATGTTTCTAATCTATTAAAGTAGTAAACATCAAAGTTGTAGAAAATTGTCTTAGATTTATAGAGACACCAGAATCGCCTTAATCAGAGTTAAATTGAGAGAGTTATGATCTTTTTAGTGGAGGAAGGTGTGGCTGGACGAAAATCTGGATTGCAGGGAAAACCCGAAGCACGGCCGTGCTTGGTGACATGGCCAGGCCATGCTTTGGGCTGTTTTGTGGGTTTTCAGCATGGTTTTCACAGCTTGAAGCACGGCCGTGCTTGGTGACACGGCCGGGCCGTTCTTGAGGGTTTTTTGCTCTGTTTTACATTTTGAAGGCTCTAAATGAACTCCAATGAATAGATGATGTTAAAGGGAACTAAAGTACAAATAAATACTTCTTTAATGATGCATTCTAGTGTGAATTCTATCCTTTTTATTATGAGGAATTAAGTCACATATTGCATATGAGCTAGTTGTACAATGTATGGATGGAATGCATGTTGATTGGATGCCTATGCTAGTAGATCAATGCATGAGGATTACATGATATAAGGTATGCATTGTTGGTAAGTGTATTAATACATATTTGTTAAATGATGTGGTGATGATATTATGCATAATATTAGTGATGTGTTAGTTAATGCATAATCCTATTGTGATGATGGTCATGATGATTAAAAAGTATGACGTATACATTATTATATGACGATAAAGGGGTTATTACATAGTGATTGTATGAAGAGACGAAGTTGATTGTGGATGGCAAGCATGATGTTAAAGGTGAGTTGTTGATGTATACATGGTCATATCATGTTGATGTACATGGTTGAGATGTGGCTATAGACGATTAGTCACTGAGTGTGGAGACGTGGCTACAGACAATTAGTCACCGAGTGTTGTGATGTGGCTGCAGACGATCAGTCACCCTGCATGAAAGTACTGCAAAGATAAATACAAAAGCATATTATTGAAGTATAACCTGGTTATTATTCATGCTTGATATTGATGCATAACCTGTCTGTTGAATATGAAAGCATGTTGTACATTCTTGTTATTTTATCATATACAAAGAGAAAATGTTTTCTGTAGTTTATACAGCTGGACATAACACTGTGTTTTCCTTATTTACCGTATAATGCTTTTAATGTTAAACCTATTGGGAACCTTCGTTCTCATTATTGTTGGTGCTATGTTCAGATAAAAGCAAACGATACGCTAGCTGCTTCCGTGCAGTTGATCATGGAAGATCCGGTGGATGGCGACGCTTTGTACAGATTCCGATGCTAGCACTACCTCCTCCATCCTTTACACCCAGGGGAGATGTGCGGTATAGGGTTCATTGTTTTGTTGATGTAGTTATGTGACTCAGTGTCACTGGTGTATAAATAATAATCTTTGATGTAGTTCAAATATTATGATAATGAAATATTAGCGGTTTATATAAATGTGTATGGTTCGTTGCTTGGAATCCGTTATCAGTCGCTATATATATATATATATAAACAGGTCGTTACAAGTTGGTATCAGAGCAGGTCGATCCTAGGTGACTGTGGGGGTGGATGGTTACCTATATCGATCTAAGGATGTCTTGAGTTAGCATGTGGCTATGTAGTGTAAGGTAGCATATAGTGTCAATAAGGAAATTGCTCGTATTTCCTATTTGTGTCCTGGAGTGGTGTAATGACTACTGTAAAAACATTTAATTCGCTGTTGAGCTTGATCACCTCAATAGTGACCAATTTCTTTTAATTGATACAGTAAGTGATGGCGCCACCAAGGAGAGATTCGATGAAAAGTGTGGAAGCTACCTTGCATGATTTAGCCACAGCGATTCGAGACCAAGTGTCTGCCACAAATCAAATCTTGCGGTATATGCAGAATAACACCAATGACGATGAGGTTCAAGGAAATCAGAAAAACACAAGGAATGGAAATGGTTGGGCAGAATTTATGAGGACACAGCCTCCTTTTGTGGGCAAGTATGAGCCGTTAGTAGCTGAAAGGTGGCTGACCGAGTTAGAAAATATTTTTGAAGTTTTGAACTGCTCTAATAAGTAGAAGGTTAACCTTGCTGTGTATATGTTAAAAGAGGAAGCTGAATATTGGTGAAGGGGAGCTAAGGAGTTGTTGATTCATTAAGGCAGGCATATTACATGGCAAGTGTTCCGAGAAACTTTTCTGGATAAGTACTTCACTAGCAGCATGAGGGCCGAAAAGGAGGTTGAATTTCTTCAACTCAAACAAGGCAGCAAGACTGTGGACCAGTACATCTCTAAATTTGAGGAGTTGGCCAAATTTTCAACCTATCTGAGATATAATATGGATGAAGCCTGGAAAGCTGTGAAGTTCGAAGCAGGTTTGAATCCTGAGATTAGAAGTGCTATAGTTGCCTTGGAGATCTGAGAATTTGCTCCCTTAGTCAATAAATGCCGATTGTTGGAGAAAAACTTAAAAGCAGTCGAAGAAGAAAAAGAGAAGCGAATTTTACAGAAGAGAAAGAGGGAGTCTTTGACCAGCGATAAAAGCATGAGATGGAGGAATGATAATAGCAATGGAAAACCCGTTGCGATGGAATCTAGAACTTATCCGTCAAATGTTGCGATGGATAGATGTGGAAAGTGTGGACGGCCACATGGGAATAAACCATGTCTTATTATCCAAATGACTTGTTATCGCTGCGGACAGAAGGGGCACTTAACACGACAATGCCCACAAGGCGATGAAAGAGGACAAGAACAACGACAACAGATGAAAGGGAAGATGATATGATTTAATGATGTAATGACAAGTTGACATTAAGGCTTGTAATGTATAATGCATATATGGTTGCAAGATATCAGAAATATTAATAAATGTTTGTTATATGATGATGACAATGGCGAATAAGATGTTATGAATGTAGTTGAATATAATACATTGCTCTATGTTTGTAGGTATGTGATTAGCTAGGGGGAAAGCCTCACATTACCTTATCGTTTGTTGTTTGGCTATGTGGGCAGTGGGGGGGAATGGCTTACATGGCTATGTGTTTGTAGGTATGTGAGTAGCGGGGGGGGGGGGAAGGCTCACATTACCTTATCGTTTGTTGTTTGGCTATGTGGGCAGCGGGGGGGAATGGCTCACATGGCTATGTGTTTGGAGGTATGTGAGCAGTGGGGGGGGTGAAAGGCTCACATTACCTTATTGTGTGTTGTTTGGCTATGTGAGCAACGGGGGGGAATGGCTCACATGATCTTGTGCTGTTGTTGGGAAATATGAGCAGTGGGGGGGGAATGGCTCATATTGCTGTGATGTGGGGATATGTGAGTAGCGAGGGGGAATGGCTCACATGATCCTGTGCTGTTGTTGGGCGATATGAACAGCCGGGGGGGGGGGAGGGAATGGCTCACATGATCCTGTGATGATATTGAGTGATATGAGCAGCGGGGGGGAATGGCTCACATGATATTGTGATGTTGTTGGGCGATATGAGCAGCGGGGGGGAATGGCTTATATTGCTGTGTTGTGGGGATATGTGAGCAACGGGGGGGAATGGCTCACATGATCTTGTGCTGTTGTTGGGCGATATTAGCAGCGGGGGGGAATGGCTCATATTGCTGTATTGTGGGGATATGTGAGCAGCGGGGGGGAATGGCTCACATGATCCTGTGATGATCTTGGGCAATATGAGCAGCGGGGGGGAATGTCTCATATTGCTGTGATGTGGGGATATGTGAGTAGTGGGGGGGAATGGCTCACATGATCCTGTGATGTTGTTGGGCGATATGAGCAGCCGGGGGGGGGGAATGGCTCATATTGCTGTGATGTAGGGATATGTGAGCAGCGGGGGGGAATGGCTCATATTGCTGTGATGTGGGGATATGTGAGCAGCGGGGGGGAATGGCTCAAATGATCCTGTGATGTTGTTGGGCGATATGAGCAGCGGGGGGGAATGGCTCACATGATCTTGTGATGTTGTTAGGCGATATGAGCAGCAGGGGGGAATGGCTCACATGATCCTATGATGTTGTGCTATGTGAGTAGTAAAGGGGGAATTACTCACATCATCTTGTTTTTGAGGCAGAGAAGATATCAGAAAAATAAAGTATCCTCAAATTTTCGAGAAGCGGTTAAGCTCTGAATTTTGGGGACAAAATTCCTTTTAAGGGGGGGGAGAAATGTAACATCCCAAATTTTAATAATTGGAAATTCATTTTCATGGTGAAGGGAATGGAAGAGAATTGAATGGAACATTGATGAGACCTTGGAAAAATGATAAAATGGAAAAAGTGTAATTCTTAAAGAAAGAAAGGATATGTGTTAAGGGAGGCAACCTTCTAAAATCTTGGATTAAAAAATCTTGTCTTGCTTGACTCAAGGGTGAGTTGACTAACCCAAGGAAGAGAAGGGGAGAGGCTTGGCTTATTGGATAAGCTTGGTTTAAAATATCTCCTCCTTGGCTTGGAAAACAAGAAGTTGACTTGACGAAGTGGCTTGGAGGAGAAGTTGGCCAAAAAGATCAAGGGTAAGAAAGAGGTGGCGCCAGAGAAAAAGGGGAGAAGGGAGAGAAACCGAGAGAAGGAGAGGAAGGAAAAGAAGAGAGAGAGAGATAGGAGAGAGAAAGGAAAAAGGTGAAATTCAAGAGAAAGAAAGAAGGAGGAGTGATCAAGAGGAGGAAAGCTTGAGAAGAGAAAGAATCTATGGTTTGGTAGGTTTAACATTATTCATGTTTTTATGGAATTCCATGCACTTTGAATGATTTATAAGTGTTTCATATATCCTCTTTTGATGATTCATGATGTATATTTATGGTTGGTCACGAAAGGTGAGAGTTGGATGCATAGATCATACATGTGTTTGCTGATTTTGGGCTTGAAATGGGTGGAAATCGATGCTCTGAATGGTTGGTTCTGGGTGTTATGTTTTAGGTCGAATCTAGAAATATGTCTAACATATGAGTTGTACCTCTACTTCTTAGTTTTTTAATGCCTCTGAAATCACCTTGATCGGTTTTGAAATGAGAGAGATATCCCCTGATGAGTGAAGAAAGATCAGATTTAACGCACAGAATCGCGATGCTGTTTTCGGACACATTTTTGACCTGTTTATTTTTCTAATCGATTAAAGTAGTAAACATCAAAGTTGTAGAAAATTGTCTTAGATTTCTATAGACACCGGAATCGTCTTAATCAGAGTTAAATTGAGAGAGTTATGGTCTTTTTAGTGGAGGCAGGTGTGGCTGGATGGAAATATGGATTGCAGGGAAAACCCGAAGCACGGCAGTGCTTGGTGACGCGGCCAGGCCGTGCTTCGGGCTATTTTGTGGGTTTTCAGCATGGTTTTCACAGCTTGAAGCATGGCCGTGCTTGAGGCTGTTTTTGCTCCGTTTTACATTTTGAAGGCTCTAAATGAACTCCAATGAATAGATGATGTTAAAGGGAACTAAAGTACAAATAAATACTTCTTTAATGATGCATTCTAGTGTGAATTCTATCCTTTTTATTATGAGGAATTAAGTCACATATTGCATATGAGCTAGATGTACAATGTATGGATGGAATGCATGTTGATTGGATGCCTATGCTAATAGATCAATGCATGAGGATTACATGATATAAGGTATGCATTGTTGGTAAGTGTATTAATACATATTTGTTAAATGATGTGGTGATGATATTATGCATAATATTAGTGATGTGTTAGTTAATGCATAATCCTATTGTGATGATGGTCATGATGATTAAAGAGTATGACGTATACATTATTATATGACGATAAAGGGGTTATTACATAGTGATTGTATGAAGAGACAAAGTTGATTGTGGATGGCAAGCATGATGTTAAAGGTGAGTTGTTGATGTATACATGGTCATATCATGTTGATGTACATGGTTGAGATGTGGCTATAGAAGATTAGTCACTGAGTGTGGAGACGTGGCTACAGACGATTAGTCACCGAGTGTTATGATGTGGCTGCAGACGATCAGTCACCCTGCATGAAAGTACTGCAAAGATAAATACAAAAGCATATTATTGAAGTATAACCTGGTTATTATTCATGCTTGATATTGATGCATAACCTGTTTGTTGAATATGAAAGCATGTTGTACATTCTTGTTATTTTATCATATACAAAGAGAAAATGTTTTCTGTAGTTTATACAGCTGGACATAACACTGTGTTTTCCTTATTTACCGTATAATGCTTTTAATGTTAAACCTATTGGGAACCTTCGTTCTCATTATTGTTGGTGCTATGTTCAGATAAGAGCAAACGATACGCTAGCTGCTTCTGTGCACTTGATCATGGAAGATCCGGTGGATGGCGACGCTTTGTACAGATTCCGATGCTAGCACTACCTCCTCCACCCTTTACACCTAGGGGAGATGTGCGGTATAGGGTTCATTGTTTTATTGATGTAGTTACGTGACTCAGTGTCACTGGTGTATAAATAATAATCTCTGATGTAGTTTGAATATTGTGATAATGAAATATTAGCGGTTTATATAAATGTGTATGGTTCGTTGCTTGGAATCCATTATTAGTCACTATATATATATAAAAAAAAAACAGGTCGTTACACTACAACATTTAACCATTGCGATGCAACTGTTTTGTGTCACAATAATTTTTTTTTTTGCAAAATTTGTTAAAACACTAAATACAAAAATTGTAATTCTTTGTCTTAAATTTTTATAGCCACTTAAATCGCCTCAATTGGAGCTCATATGAGGAAGTTATGCCTAAAATAATGAGAAAATGTCATAAAAGTCCCAAAATTTTCAACTTATTTGCTCAAGTTGCCTTCGTTTTACCTTAAAGGCTTCCAATTTCTATCTTAATCTAAATATAAGGTAGTTAAACATATTATTGGCACAAATATCATAAAATATTAAGCATTAAGAGATAGAACCATAACATATCATAGCGACTTAGTAAGTAAAACTTTGTGAAAACAAAGTTAGGGTTATTAGATTCTTCTCCCTTAAGAAATTCGGTCCCTAAATTTCAAAACTATAAAGCCAAGACCATAAAAAATTGATACAAACCTTATGGTTTTATCATTAAACATTGATACAAACTTTGTAGCTCTTTTTCTTGAATTTCTATAGCCACTTAAATCGCTTCAATTGGAGCTCATGTGAGGAACTTATGCCTAAAAGAATGGGAAAATGTCAAAAAGGTCCCAAAATTTTCAACTTATTTGCTCAATTTGCCTTCGTTTTACCTCAAAGGCTTCCAATTTCTTTCTTAATCTAAATATAAGGTAGTTAAGCATATTATTGGCACAAATTCCATAAAAGATTAAGCATTAAGAGATAGAACCATAATATATCATAGCTACTTAGTAAGCAAAACTTTGTGCAAACAAAGTTAGGGTCATTAGATTCTTCACCGTTAAGAAATTCGATCCCTGAATTTCAAAACTATAAAACCAAGACCATAAAACATTGAGACAAACCTTATTACTTAAAAATTTATTGATATTTTTCTTGCATATCACTTTTTACCTTGATATGAGCACAATTAATGAATAGAAATGGAATGCAGACCCGCTTTAAGTTCCAATCAAACCTATTATAAAAGCTCAAGCTAAAAGCTTTAAAAAATCACTTAATAGTTTAATTCTAGAGGCCCATCAATGAGAAAAGTGTATCACTACTTAAGGAGAGCCAAGATATGGGCCAAGACTAGCCATGTTATTAGAAATATGAAATAAGACTAGCCAATCTAAATGTGGCCCTAAAAACAAGGAGTTATTTTTCCAAAATCAATGAGTTATTTAATGGCCCAATTTAGGCTACATTTTTCTTATTTATTTAGTTTCATTTTTGGTTTGTTTGACTATGAAAATTTCTTATTTTATGGTTTCCTTTTCTAACTAGAAGATTTTCCTATTTCTTTTTGTTTTTTCTTGCTATCTAGGAGTTTTTTTGCTTAGTTTTCTTTGTTTGTTTAGGAAATTAGCCTATAAACAGGCATGCATACTCTTCAACAATTTAGATAATTATCAATAAGAATGAGAGTGTTTTATCTTTAGTTCTTCAAAGAACTTTTTTGAACTTATCAAAATTTTCTCATAGCATTTAAACAATACTTATCACTTATAATCTTTTTTCCATTTCTTGAGTGTGGCATCTACAATATTTTAGTATAACTTTTTTTCTTATCTCTTTATAGATAATAGGTCAAGGTCATTTTTATTTTTTTGTTATAAATCTGAATTAGAACACAACCCTTTAAATTGTATCCCATATTAATTTCAAGTCTTACTACTCTTGGGGTGAGGTTCATATCAGGGGTTCCCCTGTTCTTAAAAAAGATTTGTCCACAAATCACCACCTACATAAAAAAGTATTAAATCAATAACATTGAAACACACACTAATATTATACTCACCTAGAATATCTAACTTAAAGTATTTTCATTGACTATTTCAATCACTTGAAATAGATCATCCCCTATTTGAAGTAGTTTAGAACGCCTTTGAGCTAGAAACATTTCCTTCCTCATATGCAACCAAACCCAATCACCTGGCTCAAATACAATTCTTTTGTGTCCTCTTTTAGCTTGGTTGCCATATTGTTCAAATTTTCTCTCAATGTTTTGTCTTGTCTTCTTATATATATGCTTAACAAAATCAATTTCTTCTTTCCATCTAAGTTAACATGCTCATCCATTAGTAAATGAGTTAATGGATTAAAACCATACATAATTTCAAAAGGTGAAAACTTACTTGCTAAATGCACACTCTTATTATATGTAAACTTCACATGCTTCAAAAATAAATCAGACATAATACTCCTAGGCATGCCATGCAATCTTATAATTTTCTTGAAAAACAAATAAGCAATGTATGATGCATTATCAATTTTATGACATGGTGTGAAATGTTCCATTTTAGAAAAGCTATCAACAACCACATATATAGAATCCCTACCTTTTTTTGACCTAGGTAAACCTAACACAAAATCCATAGATATGACAATACAAGGTTCACTAGGTATATGTAATAGAGTATATAATCCTTGAGGCTTCATCTTAGACTTAGCTTGTTTATAAATGATAAAATGCTCATATTTTCATTCTAAATTATGTTTTATATGCAAAACATCTAAAGTCTTAGATATGCCAAAATGCCTCATTAAACCACCTTTATGAGCTTCCTTAACAATTAAGTCATGCAATGAACATTTAGGCTTACACAATTTATTTTCTCTAAACAAAAATTCATTATGCCTAAAGAACTTATCAAACACCACTTTCTCACATCCATTGAATACATCACCTTGCAAAAGAGAAACTTCAATATTAGGTCAAGGAGAATTAAGCTCATTAATACAATCATTGGAAGATTTGGAAACAAAACTTTTTTTATCTCATTTTCTTTTGCATAAAAATTCATATGTCTTCTCTTGTTTTTCCTTCAATGATTAAATTTGCTCTCCTATTTTCTCTATCAATTTTCTTGACCTTACTCTCTTTTTCTCTTTTACTTTTCTTGGCCTCTATCTCTTTTTCTTTCATAATTTTCTCAGCCTATTTTTCTTTTTCTCCCTTAATTTTCTCGGCATCTCTCTCTCTTTCTCTATCTTAATTTTTTAGCCTCTACCTCTTTTTCTTTCATTATTTTCTCAGCCTCTTTCTCTTTTCTTTCTTAATTTTTCTGGCCTCTATTTCTATTTTTCTCATAATTTTCTCAACCTCTCTTCTTTTTCTCGCTTATTTTTACTCATTTTCTTTTCTTCATCGTTTTTATTTTGTAAACTCACTTGATCATGAAAGTAGTCTTTAACACTTTTAGACCCTTAAGTACAACTTTGCAAGTTCTTAAATAAGTCTCCGCGGTAGTGACTTGGAATGAATCACCTCCTCATATCCACTTTTCATCTCCTCTCATGTCTCCATGGGCCTTTCACTATTCCATTTTCTACTTAAAACCAATTGACCCTAACAAATAATAGCATTGTCATAATAGTTATGACCATCAAATACCATTTATATCTTTTTCTCCTATTCTAAACAAACTTCTAGATCATTTTTACCTTGGAAGAGTGTAATTTTCATTTTAATACTACCCAAATTATTATCAAATCAATTCCTAGGTTCTCTAAACATTCCACCATATCTTCTATTGTTAACACTTAATCCCTATCATCTTCATCAAAACCATATTTATAATACCTTTTATCTTCAACACTTTCCCCCTTTTAGTGGAAGTGCTTTGTGACTCCTCCACGCATGCATTCTCCACCTGATTTATCCATTTATGAACCTGTTCCATCTCCACTCTAAAACACTCCTCATCTTACTCACTAAAGCTTCCATCATCAACTTTGGATCTTCCATTTTCGACACACATTTGAAAAGTATGTTTGTCACTATTGCATGACATGATTTACTACAAAAAAATGTTAAACTAAAAAATCGCACAACACTAGCTCACGTGTTTCTTTCAATATTAATGGCACTCGCACTTATGTTTACTAAAATTAGGCTTTTACACTCTTATGAGCTTACACTTTCTTGCTTTTTTCCATTCTTAGTCTCCTATTTCAGTTCTTTATTGAACTAAAACAAAATTTTATTACAACAATCCGAGCTCAACCAATCAATACACAAGAGTGAGAATGATTAAATGCAAAGAATAAAAGAAAAGGAAAAATTTAAGAAGCAAAGAGAAACATAGAAGACAAAGAAAAAGCAGTCAAAAAAGGAAAATAAGGTAGGAAAAGGAATAAAAATAGAGAACAAGAAAAGAAATTGAATTAGGAAAATATAAGACAAGAAAATAAGACAATTGAGATAGGAGAATCAAAGCAAGAAAGAAAAAAAAATAAAAGATCAAAGCAAGAAAAAAAATTATGCAATTAGAATTGTTGGTTCGTTTTTTTTGGAAGTTATCTCTATATCTCTTTTTAATATTTTTGAAATTCTACTATGTTTTTCTTTGTTTTTAAAATTGTCTTTTTTTTCTCTTTTTTTAAATTTATCTTTCTTTTTTATATTTTCAAATTTTTTTATATCTGAATTTAACCAAAAGAAAACACAAGAAACCAAAAGAAGATAAGAAGAATAAAGAATAAAGAACACAAGAAATCACAAAGATAGCAAGATGAAATAATAACAAGAAAGCAAGCAAATAGGATAGATCAAACCTGATTTAGATTTATAACAAGAAAATAAAAAAGACCTTGACCCATTATCTATAAAGAGATAAGAACCAAATGTATAAGAAAATATTGTATATGTCAAACTCAAGAAAAGGAAAGAAGATTGTGAGTGATAAGTTTTGCTTGAATACCACAAGAAAATCTTGATAAGCTTAGAAAAATTATTTGAAGAACTAAAGAGAAAAGACTCTCAATATTATTGATAATTATCTGAATCATTGAAGAGTATACATGCCTATTGATAGACCAATTTCTTAAATAAACAAAGAAAACTAAATAAGAAACTCCTATATAGCAAGGAAAAAATAGGAAAGCTTCTAGTTAAACAAGGAAACCATAAAATAAGAAATTTTTATACTCACACAAGCTAAAAATAAAAATAAAAATAAGAAAAATGTAGCATAAATTGGGCTATTAAATAACTCTATGATTTTGTGCCTATATTCAATTTTTAGCCTTCAATCTTCTTGTCTTTTAGGGTCATATTTAGATTGGCTAATCTTATTCAATATTTTTAATGACAAGGCTAGTCTTTGCCCATATCTTAGCTCTCCTTAAGTAGCGATGCACTTTTCTCCTTGATGGGCGTCTATAATTAAATTATTAAGTGCTTCTTTAAAGCTTTTAACTCGACCTTTTGTTATAGGTTTGACTGAAACTTGAAGCAGGTCTACATTCTATTTTCATTTGTTATCCATGCTCATATCATACCTCCCACATGGCTTCCTCAGTTGATTGATTATGCCAAATCACCTTTATCGTGGAAACCTCCTTCAATTTGAATTTCTTTACCTATCTGTCAATATTGTTTATATGTTTATCTTTGTATGATGGATTTTTATCTAATTGTACATTTTGTGATTGGATAATGTGAGAAGAATATGGTAAATATCTCTATAGTATAGACATATGAAACATTGGATGGATGCCGTCCATTTCTTGGGGTAAACAAACCGATAAGCTATTAGCTCAACCTTTATTAGGATGTCAAATGAACCAATATACCTAGGACTTAATTTTTTATTTTTATCAAATCTCATATCTCCCTTTATGGGTTAGACTTTTGAAAACACTTGGTCAACTATAGCATATTCTATTGCCCTTCATTTATGATTAATGTAAGCTTTATGCGTCCAGTAACCTTTCTTTGATCAACTTTACCTTATTTGTGGCATCTTACACTAAACATGGTCCTAAAAGTTTGGATTATCCTACCTTAAACCATATAATAGGGGATCAGCAACATCTCCCATGTGGTGCTTCAAACGACTCTATTTGGATACCGACTTGATAACTGTTGTTGTATGTAAATTCATCCAAGCATAAATATTTCTCCTAACTATCGCCAAAGTCAAGCACATAAGTTCTCAACATGTCTTCTAACACTTGAATAGTCTACTCAATTTGACTATCTGTTTGTGGATGAGAGGTAGTACTTAAGTCTACCCTTGTACATAAAGCCTCTTGGAATGCTTTCTAGAAACAAGTAATGAATTGCAAACCTCTATCAGATATAATTGATACCAGACCCCAGACCCCATGAAGGTTTACTATTTCATCAAGATAAAAATTTGCATACTGAACCATGCTATAGGTATCCTTTATTGGAAAAAAATAGGCTGACTTCGACATTCTATCTATAATTACCCATATGGAGTCAAATCTTCTTAGAGCTTAGGGTAAGTAAGAAAGTGACAAAGTCTATCATAATCCTTTCCCATTTTCACTAAGGTATTTCAATTTGTTGTTGTAATCTAGCAGGCCTCTAATATTTTGCCTTTACTTACTAACATGTCAAGTAATAGGAGACAAATTTAGCTACATCCTTTTTCATGCCATCCATCCAATACAATTCCTTTAAATCCTAATACATCTTTGTTGTTTCCAAATGGAAAATATAAGTAGAGCAATACGCCTTTTCCAAAATCCTCTTTCTTAAATCATCCATATTTGGGACACATAATCCTGCTTATCCTTTTTTTCTACTATCTTGCTTAGTTGTACATTCCTATCTTAAGCAGCATAGATTTCCTAAGTTAATAATGATCATAGTTGAATGTGTGCTAACAATACTCCTGGTCTTTTCAATTTGAATATGATTCCTATGCTTTCTAACTCATAAATGTTCTTCAGCAATGACCTTCTTGACTTTGCTATATAAGCTAAGCTATATATAGATTTTCTACTCAAAGCATCAGCCAATATATTGGCTTTCCCAGGATGATTTAAGATAGTGCAATCATAATCTTTCAATAGCTCCATCCATCTCTTTTGTCTCAAATTTAAATATTTTTGCTAGAAAATGTATTTGAGACTCTTATGATTAGTGTATATTTCATAAGTTGCACCATATAGGTAATGCCTCCATATCTTGAGTGAAAAAAAATCACTGTTGCGATCTTCAGATCATGAAAAGGGTAATTTTCTTCATGATTCTTCAATGCATTAATGCATAGGCCACCACCTTCCCATCCTATATTAATACATAGCCTAACTCTACTCTTGAGGCATCACAAAATACTTGTAGCCTCTTGTACCTAATGGTATAGTTAACACTGGTGCTATGGTTAAGCATATTTTCAATTCCTAAAATTTAGCCTCACATATGTCAGACCATACAAATTTCATCCCTTTTCTAGTCAGTCTTGTTAAAGGTGCAGCAATCTAAGAGAAAAATTTCACAAATATTTGATAATAACTAGTAATTCCTAAGAAACTTTGAACTTTTATCACCGAGATGGGATGAGGCCATCATTGTACTACCTTAACTTTGCTAAGATCAACTTGAATACCTTTTTTGGATATGACTTGTCCCAAAAAAGTCATGCTACTGAGCCAAAATTCACATTTTGAGAACTTTACAAACAACCAATGTCCTCTTAAGGTCTATAAGGCCATCCTTAAATGTTGTTCATGCTTCTCTATACTTTATGAGTATACCAAGATGTTATTTGTGAAAAAGATGAAAAATTGGTCTAAAAAAGGTTTAAACGTCCTATTCATTAAGTCCATAAAAGATGTAGGTACATTTATTAAACCAAATAACATAACCTAGAATACATAATGTTCATATTGGTTTCAAAAAGTTGTCTTCAAAATATCTTCTTCCTTTATCCTTAATTAATGGTATCCATACCTCAGATCTAGCTTAGAAAAACATTGAGCACCTTATAATTAATAAAAAGATCATGAATGCAGGGTAGAGGATACTTATTACACATCATAACTTTATTTAACTACCTATAGTCTATACACAATCATAACAAACTATTATTTTTCTTTATAATTAAAACCAATGCACCCTAATGTGAAGTTCTTGGTCATATCAATCCTTTGTCTAAAAAGTCTTGCAATTGTTCTTTTAACTCCTTAAGTTCCATAAGATCCATATTATAAGGATAAAAACTAAATGAGTTCTAGAAAGAAGATCAATATTAAATTCTATTTCCCATTCTGGGGGTAAGTTTAATAATTCTTCTAGAAAAAATTCAGGAAACTCATTCACCACTGAGACTTGATCAAGATTAGTAAATGGTTTCTCAACATCTTTAACCAAAGCCAATTAACCTTTATATTCACCATTGAATAGTTTTTGTGCAACCAAAGCTAAAATCAAATTGTTTGGGGCCACAATCTAATCACATTATATTCTAAAAGAAGTTTTACATAGCACATTGAATTCAATCACCTAAAGATGATAATTCTAGCGGCATAACATAAAGCTAACTAATCCATGACAAGCAAAACATCAAAATATAACATGTTTAAAATAATTAAATCAGCTATTGTTTTCTTATCCAACACTAAGATATGTAAGATCTCTACACATCTTTCACCAACAATGAGTCACCAACAGGAGTTGTAACTACAAAAGGATATTCTAAAACAACCAACTTTTTCCCTATCTATTGAGAAAAATAAGGAGATATATATGAAGGGTGGATCCAGGTCAAATAATTACCTATGCACTATAATCATAAACCATAATATTACATATCATCACTACATTTAAAGCTTGAGCATCCTATCTAGTCAATGCAATAACCTTTGATTGGCCTTTACCTACTTAGACCTACCTTTGACTTGCTAATCCCCTACCTATACTACCACTACTTGGTTGTTTGATACTATTTTAGTTTACTACGCTAATTCTTGACCTGGTTTCCTCTTATAAAGGCAATCCTTCTTAACTAAATGACCTATTTTCCAACTGTTAAAGTAGGTACCAATCTTTTTGTAGCACCTTCCTATAAAAGGTTTTCTAAAATTGGGTATATAATGAGTTATTTCGAGCCTTGATAGCTAGGTTCCTTGCCCTCTCTCTAAACTCCCTTTTGCTTGTTAACGCTCATTGATGCTCAATTTGTAGTCTCAAATTCTAATGGTGACGATCGTGCCATACTTTGGAATTTGAATTTAATTCCCTTATTAGCTGGAGCTTGCCCACTATGAGAACTCCCCATCTGATCATTTCTTTCCATCTTCTGACACACAATTTCTATCAATTTTCTAGTTTCTATAATTCTTGCACAATCTATTACAGTTGCATAAGAGGAAAACTAATATGTTAATGGTGCTACAGATATGGATAACGAGCATACTAGTCCTACAATAAATCTCTTGATCCTCTTCCTTTCATTAGGGATTAAATGAGGGGCACAATGAGACAATTAAGTAAATCGGATATCATATTCTGTAAAGGTTATATTCAGTACTTGTTTCAATTCTTCAAATTCCTTGGCACAAGTATATGTTACGCTTACAAGCAGAAAATACTCCATGAAATGTTTTTTAAACTCCTCACATTCAATAAGAGGTGTAGAGACTTCCCTTCCTCTAACCAATGCATCAAACTTCAATTAAGTCGTATAAAACAAATATAAAGACACCAATTTCACTAACTAATGAGTGATTTTTATACTCATAAATTAAATATTTTCATCTTATCTTTTTGCCATAATTAAGCATAAATCTCCCTTACTTGTCTTTAGTTTGTGTATTTCTTACAGATGGAGAGAAGAGTAGAAAATGGACTTAATTGGAGGAATCAGAGCTAAATTGTGGTTCTTTTGGAATGATGTCTATAAATCAAGCAGATAAAACAAATTCATTAAGGATGGCTGAGTAAGGAGCATTATCATATTGACTCTTGAGACGCATCTTAATGGAGATATGCACAAATTTATTCTTGATTTATGATCACATTTCCAAAAGAACTAAAACATAAAGATTCACGGCAAAGCACCCAATGTTGAGAATATGTTTGCTGTTTGCAGTCTAGCCCAACCTTGTTGTAGTACTTGGGCCATATCTCCAAAAGTACATATCCAATATGTATGCCATTTGGTAGGTGTGTAGCTGACATAATTGGGTATAACTTTCATGTTCAAGTGGTCAGAAAATTCGGACATTAAAAGGGCCAAAAGTGGGCTAGAAGAGAATCTGACTACTGCTGCAGTCCAGCCAGACTTTGCTCTAGTATTTTGACCATAAGTCACACATTACGTATCCAATTTGTCCACAATTTGTCTTGACATAACGCTAATGAAATTGTCTACAACTTTCGTGTTGAAGAGGTTAGCAAATTCGGCAGATTTCAAGATGATATTCAAGGATCAATTTCGGCGCACATGATGGAATCCAAATTGTCAACTTTGTACAACTTCCTACCTAACAATTTTGACAATTATCACACCTACCACACCTAATTGTATCTATAAATGGAGGGCTTGAGGGGTGAGTGAGGGAGTTTTTTGGAGAGAGCTTTTGGAGAGAGCTTGGGAAAGCTTTGTTGGAATTCTACATACTTGTAATGTTATTCTCTCTTTAGACATCTTGTATTTTTCATTTTCTTTCGTAATATTATCATGTTTCTTCATCTTTCATTTTACTTTCTTGCTTTAATTATGGAGAACTAATCTCCTAATGCTAAGGTGAAAAGGTGAAACTCTTGGTATGAAAATAATAATTTATCTAACTCTTAATTTTAATGTTTATCTTTGATATTGTATTTACCTTCTTATTTCTTTTCTTATGATTATTTCTTAATGGCTGGTTTTATCATATTGCCGATTTCTTGTTATTTTATTGGCTGGTTTTATCAGACCGCCTATCTCTTATTATTTTTATGGTTGGCTTTGCCACCTATCTCTTGTTATGTTTCTTCTTTGTATCTCTTTTCATTTTAATCTTGTAAACTTTGAATCCTGATACATTATAGACAATCTTTGGCACAATAAATGATTGAATCAATCTTGATTTATTGTAGACAATATAATGATTGACACAATGTATGCTTGAATTTAGTTACAAGTTATCTTTTGCATCTTTGTATTTTTAATCTTGTGAAATGTGAATTTTGATATATTGTAGACAATCTTTGGCACAATAAATGCTTGGATCAATCTTGATTTATTGTAGACAATATAATGATTGGCACAATTTATGCTTGAATCCATCTTACAAGAATGTTTTAATTATTAGAAAGGAGGTAAATATAATTCATGTATAAACAAAGTTGAGCTTAAATTAACATATCATCCGATTAGAACTTTATTCATGTAAAGATTCTAATTGAGTAATAAAAGAGTTAAATTTATTTTTATTCGATATACTAAGAGTGGATCCCCTAACCTTAGCATGCTTCTTTACTTTGAATACATCTTCATTTAATTTCAGTATATTATTTCTTTGCATACTTTGTCCAATATTCTTCTCACAAAACAAGACATTGGTAACTAGGTTAGAAGTATTTATTTCGGATCTAAATTAGAATTTTCTCTCAATTGGCAATCCCTGTGGGATCGACCTTGCATACCACTAAATCTATACTCCAATAGATTCGTGCACTTGCGAGTTTTAATTAAAATAACAACACTGACCTTCTACCAAAATACCCTAAAACTTTGCAAATCTTTTCTACCGCATCTATAAACCATTGTGAGTCCTTAATACTATCAAATCATATAAAGGTTAGCAAATTTAACTTTAAAATTTGGGATATAGTCACATCAAGTCCTACCATTTGAGGCCTATTTTCTAGCTTAGCTACTTTAGTCATACCTTGTGTCCCAATATCAATATCTAGTCTAAACCTTTTCCATTCTATCTTGACTTGCCCCAACTTCTATTAAAGTTCTTTGAATTCTTTGAATCCCAACAAGAATTTCTGCCATAATCTTTTCTTGTGGAGGAGTTACTATTTCCTCTTTCGAAACTATACTTTGAGCTTCATATTGTCTTTATTGCCTGGGGACCTTAGTGGCTCCTCCACCATGGCCATGTCTCTCTCCCTAGATAGCTTGATATTTATTTTGTCTTCTTAAAGTTTGAGTTACAAATAGGATTGATGTGTCAATAGATGGCTCTTGTTCTGGAGCTTTCCTAACCATTATTCTTGTTTAGGACAACATTATATCTATATAATCACATTACATGGAACACAATCAACATATACTTTGTAACTTGACAAAGAAAACTAACTTAGAAAGAATGAAACAATGACCTCGTATAGGACCCCTCAATAGTACCTTAATTATAGACATGTTTGGCTCATATCCATGTTCAAGTTCCTATTAAGGAATCCTTGGCTCTATCTGGTTATAGGAAAATCTAAAACTCTGATACAAACTTTGTCACAACCCCCATTGGAGGAGTATGTAACTAACACAAAATAGATATTTAGCCTTTGATCTATCAGCCTAAAAACCTAAATGAATAAACACCAAGACTTAATAAAGGGGCATATAACATTATATCAAACATCAGAAAACTTGATCATAAGCATATAAAATTATAATCTTAATCATTCAAATTTACACAAGAGGCATTCTTAAGTACACACACACAAATGTCTCAAAACATGCATAGCTAAAGTAAATACCCTACCCATGACTATAGAGCCACTTTAGAGTCCCAAAAATATCATATACAGAATTAAAAAAGAGAGCTTTGGATATAAAGTGAGCTCTCCATAAGATATTTTATCTATTGAGTTGGGTGAGCTGGTTCAAGGTCTTAATTGCTATATGTAATGTTATAAAAGAAAGAGTGAGTTTTGAAGACTCGGTGAATAGAAAATTATATGCTATAGCACAATTCATAATATCTCAAAGTCATAAATCAAATTAGTGTGGGACTACTCCCTTTCTTAAATATCAATCACCATAAGCTCAAATAAAAATAATTTATTAAAAGGGTGGGAGGTTTCAAAGCCTAAGAAACAACTTTGAAACATCATATTCTACTTATGACACAAAATCATTGTTCATGCCGACTAAAAACACTATTTATTTCAGCTGAACGTCATCCTATGGTTGTAAAAATTTGAACTGTAGAATAAAATTACTCTTCTAACTATCTGTAGCAAAAAATTTGGATTTAAAGGTTCCTAAATATGACTAATTGAAGCTCACCTCCTGGGGTTACTATTCATAATTTTTTAGCAAATTTTTGGTGGCTTTTTGGAAACATAAATTGGTGAGATTTGTAGTTCTCGTCTCCATGAGTCCAATGGTACCTCTAGTGCCTTAATTATAGGTTAGTAGCAAAAGTTGTGGGAGATTGAAGTTGGAAGAAGAATAATCACAAGGGATATCGAGAAGAAGAGTTTAGGTATGGGTGAGAGAGAAGGGCTTAAGAGCTTAAAAATACCTAGTATTCATTGTGACATAATTATGATGTATCACAACACAGTGAGGAGATTGTGTCATGACTCAACTATGTTACATCACGATGAGTTGTTCTTGTTGATGCTACAATATTCAACCATCACTATGCTATTGTTTTTTCATCGTGACATGGAAATTTTTTAGAATTTGTTAAAACATGCAACACAAAAGGTTCGAAATTTGTAGCTCATATGAGGAAGTTATTAGCAAAATAATGAGAAAAGGTCGAAAAGGTTCGAAATTTCCAAATTTTTTTACTTCTTTGCTTTAAAATGCCTTCATTTTACCTCATTCTCCCAATTTCTTTCTTAATCTAAATGTAAGGTTTTTAAACATATTTAGGCACAAAATTATAAAAGAAAAAGCATTACGAGATAGAACCATAACATATCATAGCCACTTAGTATGCAAAACTTTATGCAAACAAAGTTAGGGTCATTACATCTACATACGTAAGACAAAGGGCTAAATGCACCAACTTGAATAGTGGAATATCGATGTCTCATAATCATCTTTAACAATACCACTATTACTAAAACCTACACATGCCTAGTCACCACTAAAATTATGTCATAACTTAGATGCAACTGATTTTGCAAGTAAAACTAATTATTGAGAGTTTTATGTAACTCAACAATTTTCAAATTTCTCAAGACTAGCACAGAGACTAGAATAAACCATGAAATTATAGAGCATGGCTCCCCTAA